>VDFB02161312.1:0-22870 GCA_007258455.2 Sequoia sempervirens | reverse complement strand
TCTCCTTTGCCACCAAACTTCTCAAATTTATGTATCTCCATTCCTTGATGGAAGGGAGTGTTTAAGATAGCAACCGAAAATGGGCTATGTTTGAAGAAAGGCTAGAAGATAGGTTGGGAAAAGGCCTGGGAAAGGCTCACCAACTAGCTCTGCATCTTGCCCATGTTCTAAAGTAAAGTGTTCAGAATATGGTTGTTAGAAGATAGAGGGCTAGAGGAACCTCCTCCTGAACCGCCACCGGTGTGACTTCCACTAGAGCCACTACCAGAGCCACCACTGCCAATAGGGCCTCCACCGAAACTATCACCATGGCCTCCACCAGAACCACTTCTGCCAACACCACCTCTGCTATCGAATCCACTGCCACTACCAAAGCCTCCACCACCTATTCTACCAAAACCTCCACCACCAAAGGTGACAAAAGGGGCAAAGCTAAACCCCAATAGATTATTCACATTGATATTTTCTGGTTGATTATGGATGTAAGGGATACAAATGGAAGGGACCGCATCGGCCATGTAGACAGCAGTGGAAGCCATTGATATCCCTAATTGTCCCTCATACTCTTTGAAGGTGACTCCTTGTGCAAAGCTAGGGTTACCTGAAGGAGTGCACGCTTTGGAAAGACTAAGGAGACTACTTAGAAGCTCTATGCCCATGCAATCTTTACCCATCATATATTTCAATTCACTAACCTGAGTGGTTTTCCAAGTCACCCAATCCTTTAGCAAGGGCAAACACATATTCTGTAGGGATTTGAATGGCCTCATGCTCATCCACTGATGATGTCGTGGGAGATGCAGGAGGAGTAGGAACATGATCGATTTTGTTAGTGAATCCCATCTCATTTCTCAATAACTACTCCTCTATAGCCAAACTAATGGTGGGACTAGAGAAAATACCTATAGAGATACCAAGCAAGACCTTCACCCTATCCATCAAGACGTGTCGTACACTTCTCCTCACAATATGCCCAGAAGTTGTGGATTGGGTTGTGATGCTCATAAAATTTCACAACACTTAAGAAAACAACAATCGTGGAGTACCCGAGGGAAGCCTCAACACCGATAGATGAACAAACATTGGTTTACATCGGGTTCACCAAAAATGTAAGAGGGGGGACCACCACGTACAAGACCCTAGGTTACAGAGGGTCAAGATGTGAGAGGCTGCCCTAACTTACCTCAACTAAGTGCAAATTTTATGGTTATGAGGATGATAATGATGAGGACTATGATTTCCTACAACCACTCTACAATCCCAAGTTTCAATGTGGGGCTAGGTGAGTCAGTTTTTAGGTTCAACTCTCTGTCTTAGGGAGCTCTCTATCCGAAGATGGAAGCGCAATCTTTAGATAACAATGTAGGGCACTGGTGTCTCTAAAGTGTGTTGGTGTTCGTACGACCAGACAATAGTAGAGACAAGGTCAAACCCAGGGCTAAAATGACTAATGGCCCAATTGACTAACTAAAGGGCCAAAATGACACTAGAAAATAAACAAATTATTCTTTAATTTTGTAAAGTAGAAATGCAAGAGTGATAAGGGCAAGGAGGATCTCACCAAGAAAGTCATTTTCCAACTGATCCTTCAAAGAGCACATACTCTTGCACACAAAAAGAGAAAAAATTTAGGTGGTTGTATAGGGGCCTACCTCAGTCAGACCCCTGTTTAGGTGTTTCCACCTCCATGGACAGCCAAGGAAATAAGATGAAGAAGCAATAAATTAAAGAATATACAAACACTACAAAGTAGTACTATGCTACTCAACCAAGTGATAGAGGAGAGGAGAGGGAAGCTTTCCACCTCCACCAAGAGCACTCACTCAAAGCTCCTTGGGGGAGAAATGAAAGGAACTCAAGCCTCTGCTGCAATGGCATGGTCCCAAACATGCTCTATCAAAGTGATAGAGTGAGGATTTGGCTGCAATTGAATGCTTGAATTCTTGGAGTGAGTGAAAGTGGGCCTGAAAGTGAATGTGAGTGTAAGAATGAAAGCTTGATGTGATGAAGAGTTGTGTAGAGTTCTTGGAAGATGAAATTGTTGTTGGAGAGAATATGAAGAAGAAATGGAAGAAAATGGCCATATTTGGGTTGGTCAACTAAAGGGGGCATTACAACTTCACTTCCAATGAGAAGAGTAATGCCTCTGTCAGCTCAACTATAGGAATCTACTAGAGACATAAGCGTGCCACATAGATGACCAGGTGTCTCCAATAGAAACACCTCCACCGATGCTCAAAATAGGTGCCAAGTGTGATGCCAACATTGAGCTTAGGTGGAGTTAAGCCTCCAAACTTAATTTTTTAAGGTGTACAAAGGAAAAAAGGGGAATTGTACATAGGGTGCAAATTCGCTCTTATAGAGTCTCAAATTGTCAAAGCATCAAGTCCCTATGATTTTTCACTAGACAAATAGTATCACACTTGGACTGCTATAATATATTTGCATGAAAAAATCCTCACATTGTAGAATTAGGTGGAAGAGATTATTAGGAATCTTTTAAAGCTAAGGGACTTGTACCATACCTATTTCAAATGCCCTAGCCAGTGTTGTCAGAATTTCACAAATAAATCTTAAACCTGATATTGTGGAAGAAGGAGAAGATGCTTAAATGACAGAGCTTGAGTCTTGGCATAGGTTTCTTGTAGTGGAAGAAAGGAGTTGGGAAGAAGGAAAGCTTGCTTGGAAAATCATGCTACAAAAGCTTGGGTCAACATATTTGAGTTGACCATTTTTTTTTTCATTGCATTTTTTTGTTCTTCCATGTTTTCAGATTTCTTTGTACAAATGAAGATGTATTAATACTTTTTCATTAATTTCCTAATGGGGAGTGAATTTTTTTAATTTAGATTGTATATATGGTTGAGAGGAAGTATACAACCTTTTTTTGTTCACCCTTTCCCCTTGATTTCAAAGGGGGAGAGATGTGTGAAGAAGTATCTTGGAACATGTTTTCATCAATGACAAAGGGGGAGATTGTTGAAAGCATGAAGAAGTTGTGTGTTTCCATTGATGTCAACACTACATGGTGGATATCAGAATGGTATGGAGAATATTTTTCATAGAGGAGTTGATTCATCATTAAGCACTTCTAATATGTATCAACACCAAAATATTTTTCTCTCTATACCCTTTGTAGATTGCTTTACATTTCATTGCATGTATAGATCTACCTCTACAATTCCAATATATTGTTTTTGGATGTTAGTAGCATCAGAATGCAGAATTTTAGTCAGTCTAGTCAAATGGTTCAAAAGTAACAAGTGACAGAAGTTTAGTATATAAGGTTTTGTCAATTTTCTATGTAACATTTGAGTATGACCTATTCTATTCGCACTCCTCCAAAATTTGTGTTAGGACTTGTGGTTTTGGGAGAATGAACATTTATAGGTGTCTATGAATTAAGATTTCTAGTGGGCATGCTATTTTGAGATCCATGTGTCTTATGATTGGTGATCAGTTGAAGTATTTTGTTTTTAGGTCCTATGCTTGGCTGACCTAAAATATGTAAAGGGATGGGGAGTTTAATGTTTTGATGCAAATGTAAGAAGGAACTATTTTAGGTCTATTTCAACCTATATCACATGTGTTATGGTGTAAAGGTAAATTAATTTGAATTGGGTGCCAAAAATGCATGTTTTGTGTTACCTTAGGCAACATCTAATTAGGCCAACCTAACTAATGTTTGCAATGATGCTAATGTATATATAGTAGATCATTTTGAGTTCAAGTAAAAGAGACTTTAAAAAAGGAGGTGATCCAAACACAAGCAAAAAAGTGAATATTTGTAGAGGATTGAGAAAAGGTTGTGTGAATGTAATACTAATTAGACATTTGTATTTTATATTAGAAAAAGTCTTTTGGGTTAGGATCTTGAGCTTCGAAGGAACTAAATTTAGCATATGACATGCATTTTGTATCGATTCGAATCTTAGTTGTGTAGCCACTTTCTCTATCTTTTTCTTCTTTGTGAATAGTGAGTTCACTTGGACAGTGATTTCACCTAGCAGTGAACCTTTTTGTAATATTTTATGACCGGTCATAATATATTGTGAGCTAATCCTCATTGTGGTTTTCGTACTTTGGGGTTTCCATGTAAAAATCTTAGGGTTCATGTGTTGTATGTATTATGGGATGTTCACGATTTCATTTTTGTTAATTGCTAAGTATGATGTGATAATTGGATGGTTAGCAATTAAATGGTTTCCAAGAATACTCATTCACCTCCGCCCGCTCAATATTTTGGGTGTTCAACATAGACCCCTCTTAATATAGATTTTCTATTTAGTGTGAGATTGAACAGAAGTTCATACTCTCACTAAAGTACAAGCTAAATGTAGTGTCATAAATTGTGACCAAAATTTCACACTATGTTTTGCTCCCCCTAAATTATTGATCCTAATATGGTATCTAATTTCCTAAATTATGCATTTTATAACAAATTTATACTACTTTCTGAGGAGTTAAAAGTATTGAACAAATGCATCCAAATGATATTTTGTCCCCAAAACATAATGTCCTGGAAAATAGGACTAGGACCCATTTTCCCTAGGGCAAATGGGTCCTCCTATTTTGTTGGGGACTAATTTTGGATATGTCAGTGTTGCAACCTTAACATTCAAAATTCAAATTGCAAATATTGGCTATCAGGATTTAACTATTAATAAAATAGAGAAATTACAATAAATGCCTAGTTATTGCATCATTTAAACATTAACAAGATATTCTAGGAAATAATTCGAGCAATTATTATCAAGAGAACTATCAAACAATTCAAGAGAAACATTTCAAAGCGTTATTGCAACAATTCAAGATCCTAACATCATGTGAAAGTTTATGAGATTCCATGTTGTCATATTATCATTTTTTTCTAAAGGATAACACTTTTGTAAGTCTCCAAATCATTTAAGAAAATCAAGAAAGCAAGATCCATGACCTATAGGTGATGTGCATGACTTCAATCCTTTAAGGAATCCATTGAAGTGTGGTGAGTTGCAACAATTCTTGATTTCATTATTACATTTAGGTTTGAAGAGGATTGAAGGGAGCTTAAAGAAAAAATTCTCATTAGTACATTTAAAGCCACACATCTTGTCAACTCATGGAAACTCACCTACAAAATTATCTGACAGTGTTCTAACAACTTTCCAACTAGAAATAATAAGCTCATAGCTATCATTAAAGGATCCTAAAAACATATCAAAAGAGGCATACGAGGATCCATGTGACCTAGGGAAAAAATTTCCTCCTATAGTGATCAGAACTAACTTTTTAAGATAGGTACATAGTCCTCTGCACTTCCTAGATCTTCCTGTAGGTTATTATTTAAGTTTTTTGTTTGTCAAATTATTTCATTTTTTAATATTAGGTCATATATTATAATTAGGTTAATCATATAAAATTAATTTCAATCCATTCTAATACTTAATAGTATGGAGATTCAAGTCTAATTGGTTCACCTTCAAGGTTGAAAGTTAATCTACTCGCCTTGTTGATCTCCATCTTAATGAAACACAAGAAAAAGAAAACCACAAAAAAACCATTTGAATCCTAGGTATAGACATTAGACTTAGGGTTCCCTATTTTCTTTATTTCAGCTATCTTTTCCTTTGACACATTCAAGAAAAAAGAAATGTAGGACAATCTAATAGTACCTCATGCCTTCTTATCCATCTTCTCCCAATCTTCATCACTCATATTTTTGGGTTTCTTTTCATTTTTTATAGCCACCCATTTATCTTGTTCTTCAAGGATATTGAATACATTTTAAGCTTCCACAACTTGTATCCTATTCCATTAAATTTTTTAAAGTCCTACCTAGAAGAATTTGTAGCCATGGTCTCAACATAATAAACTACAAAAAATAGATAAACCAAATTCCCACTATAGCTGAAAAATCCTATGTTCTACGACCTAAGACATAGAACTAGCTACTCTCTAATTCTAAATGTTAGAAAATAGAATGTGACAACAATAAAATAAATTTAAATCATATCTAATAGTGTTTACCATATGGATTTCTAAATCAAAAAAATAATTAAATCATACAATAAAAAATTGAACACCAAACACAATGTTTAATAGGGAGAAACCCTTTTGAGAAATAATCCACAAAAAATATGTGATTACAATACATCCACTCCAACTCCTCTTCAATCTTCAATCTAGTAGCACGAGTACCTATAAAACCTTGCATCATGCCTCCATCTTAACCAATCAATATATAGATTCATAGGGGCTCAAAATACCACCATAAAACATTATCATGGCTCAAAACAAGGTTTAAAAATACCATGGTAAAAATCCATATGGCTCTTATATGCTAAACATGGTCTCTTACATGACATTACACCCTCTTACAAATTGTCATAAAAATCCCTAGAAAATAGGAGATACTCTTAAATGCATCATAGACCATCAATAGCTTATGCAAAGATTCTCTTATGCATGGAATAGATTATTCTCACATCCAACTAATATCCCCCACTTTTAGCTCTTACAATTTTCATAGAATCTATCATAACATCAATAAAAATAGGTTTTCCATGTTAGGCCACTAAATGGGAATCTTTTAACAACTAATAAATTATTTTCAAGGCACTGACATATGGAAAAAGAATCAACTCAAAATATCATGCCCTTTTGATCAAGCACAACTATTTAATAACATAAATTATACTATCCTTGAGAAAATATAATTTATAAGAATAAATAAATAACTTAGGAAATTATCAAGGTTGAGATATCTTGATTTCTAACATTCTCCCACTTTTTCAATATCTTGTAAGAGCTATAGAATGACACCATCACAAAATCAACTAGGTACAAGAAACAAGGCATGTATCCTCCCTGTACCAAATGAACTTGTTGATCATCAAAGCTTGTGCCTCTCCTAACAACCTTATGGGAAATTCAACGAGTGGGGGACCAACTTGCACCTCACTAAATGACCTCTGGGATTTTTAAAGACAATCAACTATTCTTTGTGTTTGGGGTAAAAGGGGTAAAAAGAAATGTAAATAAAACATAAAGATGGAGATGCACCAAATCTTTTACAACATTTGAAATATTAACTATTTCTTATAACTAATAAGATACACATAAAATGACACAAACCCTTCATTGTTGGGAAGAGAACGAGAAGCAAAGGTTAGAGAAAGAAATTTAATGCAGTATTTCAAATCTTCTCGTGGGAAGCATCCATTAAGGTCCAATCAGAGATAAGAAAACCCTAAAGATTAATAGGAATAAGTTCAGAAATTTATAGAATCCTTAATCTTTCATAGCATAATATGAAGATGGGGTATATTTCACAAAAATGAAAGAGTATAATGGACATGATCAAATTTTTGAAAGATAGCATAGAACATAGAAGCTAACAAAATGTAAAATAATTATCTGGAATATAAACATAAAGCTTTAACATAATATTTTGAATATGTATGAAATATGGAAAAAAATTTGACAAAGGCCATGAAATGCACAATCCCAAATATTTTTCCCAAATAGATCAAATTATTATGATATATTAATTGAAAATAGAGATCAAATTCCAATTCAATGATAATCTAAATAAATACAACATGCCAAAGAGAATAAGTAGTAATTTGTAAAAACCCTCCTATTTCTGAGAAAATAGAGCTCCCTAAAACGAAATCTATATCATTGAAAATATCCTTTGAAGGAAACTCTCAAAAAAAAAAATTATTGTTGTCAATCCTTATTTATAACCATAAGAAGAGGACACCACCACCAAAAATCTAGAAGAAGAAACTACTAGGTTCCTTAATTTGATAGATCACAATCTAATCCTAGATCTTGATTAGATCACAGTAATATTTGCTCATAAAGTCGCAACTGCTTTATTAATGGTTCCATATATTTTGTGAAGACATATTGTTAGAAGAAAATAAAATTTTAGCATAGCCTAGAAAAATATGATCAATTAGCTATGAATATTGATGATGCCAACTCGAAGGTTCCAACTTGAAAGTAAGACATCTGTCGTGCTCAATGATTAACTCCGCCCAAAAGAATTAATTTATTCAAGATAAAAATTTCCCTATGAAATAGATGGCATGTCAAGCAACCGGGCAATTTCAAATTTTGTGAGGAAAACTTCAAAGGAATTCTCGTTGATCAAACATGTGTCCCGATTTGGGCTCGAAAGGAAAATAGTATGTATAAACTCATGCAACCACCACATGGTGCATTGTGTGCCTTTATGCGGGAGTAGTCTTTGTCTTTTGGGTGCGAAGCCATCCCAAAGTGGAAAAAAAGTAAGGTTCGGAAACCAAAAATGTTCAAAGGAAAAAATACTTCACAAAACTTATATGTGCCCACATCTTTCATAAGATAGTATGCAACATTCACCGAAGTGTAAGTTTTCTTCAACTTAATTTATCCATTAGCAATCATTTCTCAAATTTAATTGTATTAAACATCCACATGCTTAGTCTAAGCATGATACATAGGATTCTTAGCTAAATTAATTACACTCTGGCTATCACAACCAATCTGAACAATCCTTCAATTGAAACCAATACTTGTACACAACCTTTGTAGCAATATTGCCTCCTTGGGAACATGGGTAGCAGCCATATACTCTCTTTCAGTAGTGGATAAAGCAACTATAGGTTGCCTCTTACTCATTCAACTTATAGCTCCTCCAAACAAAGTAAACACATACCCACTAGTGGACCTTCGACTATGTAAGTCAACTCCCCAATCTACATCAACAAAACCTTGTATGTCCAATTTTGTATCCACATTTTTAGTAACAGAATAAACCAAACCATAATAAAAAGTTTCACACAAATATCTTAACACTAGATCTTTGATTAATTTCAATGCTCTCTACCAGGGTTAGACATAAACCTGCTCAAAACTCCCACTACTTGGGAAATATCTGGTCTAGTGCAAACCATTGCATACCTCAAACTTCCTACAACACTAGCATATGACTAATTAGACATATCCTCAAAATCATCTTCAAATTTAGGACACATATCTAAAGTAATCTTAGTGCCAATTGGCAAAGGAATTGTAACTAGTTTATAGTCCTGCATACTATTTTTTTTTTCAAAATAGTGCTCACATAATTACTTTGTGACAACCAAAGTATTTTGTTGTCTTGATCTCTTTTTATTTTCATTCCTAGTATGTATCTCTCTGCACTCAAATCCTTAATCTCAAATTCACCTAGAAAATTTGAGCTTTTAGCTCACTAATCATATATTTTGTCTTATTGAAAAATAACATATCATCCACATGCAAGGAAATAATTAGTAACTAATCATCAATACATATAATGTAAACACAATGATCCTCTTCCCTTCTATCAAAGATCATTTTTAATACAAAAGAGTCAAATTTTTGATACCACATTTGGCGTGATTGTTTTAAACCATAACTTGAGACTATTTGAACCTGCAAATCAAGTGTTATTTCCCTTTTACCAAAAATCCTTTTGGATGCTACATATAAATTTCCTATTCTAGATCTCTATGAAAAAAAGTAGTCTTAACATCCATTTGCTCAATTTCAAAATCATAAGCAATAGCTATAGATAAAAGAAATATAATAGAAGATAATTTAGCAATAGGAGAGAAAATTTCACCAAAATCAGCTCCCTCCCTCTAAGAGTAGGCCTTAGATACCATACTAGCTTCATATTTTTCTAATGAACCATATGCTCCAAATGAGTGCTCAAACAATATTCTAAATCTCTAAGTTTAATGTGTAATATGAGGATATTGACAAATAATTTTGAGTTAGGTTTCACAACTACCAATTGTGTAAGTTTAGAAATTTCAAATGCAATTTTAGCAAGGCTAATCTATGCATATGTAATAATTAATATAGTCTAAGAGAATGCATCTCATTAAGACTTTTTTCAAATAGTTTAACTACTTTTTTCATTTTTCCATATTTTGCATGCATATTTATCAAGGTATGAATTACAATAACATAAAATTTAATCCCACATATCAATATCCTTTTGTGGATCTACAAACAATGTCATCAAGATGTCATGTCGAAATAAAGAAGAAGAATAGTAGAGATGGTGAAGTTATCAGGATGGACAACTATTCATTGCATTTGATAAAATAGTTTCAAATAATTTTTAAAAGATCCATACCTTCTATAAGCTACAATTATCACATTCCATGAGATAAAATTCCTTTGATAGAATTTTACCCAAAAGTGTCATACCTCCTCCATGCTTCAACATATTTTTTCATACATATCACTTAAGGTATTTGCAATAATCCCCATACCATTTTTACTCTATGAATCCCTTCCTCCCACTATGCATCTAATAAAATTGCTCCATCTTTTATGCGTTGATAGACATGAATACTCTCCATGTCATTTTATCCTTCTTTTTTATGTGAAACTAGATGAAAAGGGGTGAAATTGCTATACCTCAATAAAGGCATGTCATCTCCTCACTTTTTGGTCCTCATTCCTAAATTAATTGTATAGTTTTTTTTTTAGATAAAGGTCCATAGGCCTGAATATTTTGTATTGATAAAGTAGCTAAAATGATAAAATATTACCATTGAAATGTATGGTTGCTTGTCATAGGAGAGTGGACTTTTTCTTGTTTATTCACTTCAAGTGTTCTTCCTCAACCTTTCCCTATATATTTTTTACTTTGATTCTCTTTATTTCATATTTATTTATTCTTTTGACATAATTGTCCACTGTGAAATTGACTAGCATGGGGATGTGACAATTCGCATTTTCTACTTAAGCATTCACTTTTTAATAGATTTTGAACATTGATTTCTTTATTTTATCTAATCAAAATCAACTTTTATTTAATGATTGACACATCTTTAATTATCCACTACAATTACATGAGAAGAAATAAATAAATCATTTTAGATAATAAAAAATGAAGATAGCTCCTAAAATCATGTAATTTGAAAAAAAACACAAGTGAACAAATTGAAGAGAAATAAGGTCATAAAAGCATTTATTTATTAGGCTATTTTTGTGAATAATGAAGATAACTAAAGAGCTTAGAAAGCTTCTACATGAGAAATCTTGTGAGATCTCTCAATCTAACTTATCTTTGGTGGGTCTACTAAAAGAATCAAATTTCTATACTACAATTCCAAAAAATTATATAAAAAAATATACTAATTATTAATTTCACTAAATTTAATAAAAAAATATTAATTAATTTTGACCAATAAAAATAAAATGATTATTTACTGTTTTAATATAAATAAAATAAAATTATATCATTTACTATAATATATAAGTAAAACTTACCTTCTCAATGTGGCCAGTCTAGCCTATTGCAAATTTAAGGAAGCCTAAAACTTACCTATGTCAATGTGGCCAGCCTAGCCTATTTGCTAATTTAAGGAAGTCTGAGAGTGAGGTCTTATGGGGGATTTTAGGATCTATTTTTAAGGAGGGGGTCTCATGAAGCGAAACAGAAAATGCTATAGGATAAATTAGAATCTTTTCCTCAACAATAATAGCCCCTACTTTTTAGTTCAAAAACTTAAATGGGTGCAAAAGGGGTGAGGCTAAAAATTGCCCCACTAGCTTAGGCATTTTTCTGCCACTTGTCAATCATATGAAGTTTTAAAATTCTTGTCAATTAATTTTTTTATTATTTTATATTTATGTACTCAGCTGAATTGTATATGCAAAATAATAAAATTCATGAAACCACCCTCCATACATACAGAAACTTAAATTTTTAAGCTTATGCTACAAAATTCATGAGAGGGCCCACTTTAAAATAATCCTAAAAATCTCAACAAAATCCACTAAATTTTTTTAGGAAGGCCCCTCCATGGACCCCACCTTGAATATCAATCTAAATCTAAAATCGATGTAAAGACGGTTGATAAGTCGGCTCTGAGAGAGGTCAATTGCTATTCCTCACGCTAAAATGAGTGGTGTAAAGTTTCCATGAACCCTCGCCCCTATAAAAGAAAAGATAAACAAAACGCGTAAAGAACATAAATGTTCTGAGCAAGTGGAATGAATGCGAATTTAAACGGTCTATGAATTAGCAGCAGGTAGAATGATTGCGAATCGAAACGCTCTTTGAAATCAAGATTCCACAATGTTCAACACTTGATTTCAAGATATTTGTGGTCAGAAAACGCTGGCTTGGACGTACTCATGCGGATCTTTTTATGCAGAATTTGTAGGAGCTGTAGCACTGTCTGTGAAACCCCAAGTAAAATACCTGTTCTTGCTCTGTGCATTAGATTGTAGTTATTTGCGCTAACTCAATTCTTTTCACTGGTCACAGAGATGGCGTCTGATGTCTTAAGAAATCTGATTGTATTTTTTGTATATCTTTTGTATCTGTGCTGGAAAAATACTGTATCCTTAGCCGTGACTTGGGTCCAGCAATTCTACAGTGCTGCTCGCGTCCGGATATTTAGAACTAAAATTTTTGGCTTTGGCGTCACGGAAGATTTACAATTAATGCCGAAAGGGCAATGCCAACCTTCTGTATCTGTAAATGATGGTGTGCCCAATACTTCAGAGAGTGAAAAGTTCTTGCAGAACATCAAAAAATGAGATCCTGCTAGAATATTCAATGCGTGGGATGGCGACAAAGATGGCTTGATAAGCAGAGATGACATACAAGCTTTGCTAGAAAAGTTAGGGCTCCACTATTACTCTGATGATGATCTCAAACTCATGACGGATATAAGTGGTGTATTAAATGTATCAGCAAGAAAATAGATCCTTGAAAAATTTCAAAAGAGTAATGAGTTGATGGAAGAAGATATGAAGACATTACCGGAGATCACTTTATATTGATACATCATTTTCTTCTATGGATAACTTCAAATTGTTGATTGATTCTTTTAAGGAGCTGTATGCCTCCTGTTTGAAAGGATAGATGGAAACAAAGGCTATAATAAGGCTTACAAAAAAATGTGCATCAACCCATTCCAAGGTTAAAGAATTCTTGTAAGAGGTATAAGACTATGAAGATGAGGCAAAGACCTTTATTTTGTACTGCATAGGGTGGTTGGAAGCCACACAGAATATAAAAGCTTAAATGGACTCAATTGAGTCTCAAATTGTCAAAGCATCAAGTCCCTATGAGTTGGCACTAGAGAAATAGTATCACACCTAGACTTCTATAATATATTTGCATGAAAAAATCCTCACACTATAGAACCAGGTGGAAGAGATTATTAGGAAGCTTGTAAAGCTAAGGGACTTGGTACAATCACAACACATACCTATTTCAAATGCCCTAGCTAGTGTTGCCAGAATTTCACAGATAGATATTAAACCTGATATTGTGGAAGAAGGAGAAGATGCTTAAATGATGGAGCTTGAGTCTTGGCATAGGTTTCTTGCAGTAGCAGAAAGGAGTTGGGAAGAAGGAAGGCTTGCTTGGAAATTAATGCTACAGAAGCTTGGGTCAATATCTTTGAGTTTACCATGTAATGTCCCCGTTTTTGGAGGTAATTTGATTTAATTAATTTAATTAATTAAGCTGTCCAAAATAATGATTTTTAAGAGGATGACTAATTAGTTACTTTAATTAAATCATTAAGTGGTATTAAGTTAATTAATTATAAGGTTATCAAATAAAATTAAAATTAAAAGGTGACCTTATATTTAATTAATTTAATAAAGTGACTTGATTTTTAAATATATTATAAAGTCACTTAAATAAAAATAAAGAATATTCTAGAAGCTTCTAGAGAAATTGGGGAAAAAGAATAAATAGACATCTTGGGCTTCATTCTGAGCGGGCAGATTTGTTGTTGTTGTTGATTGTTTCATCTTGTGGAGCCTAGGGTTTCTGCAGATTGCTTCGTATCATAGGAAACAAACACTTCCTATTGATAGCAATTTTGAGGGTGTGAAATATCACCTGAATTATTGCAAGTTGTGGAGGTGATAAGTCAATCATCTCAGCTGGGCTAAATTTCGTGGCCAAGGGCCAAATTTACTTGCAGATTTGGAGTCTTCATAGCAGCTGATGTATTGTTGGGTTGATTATTTTATTGAGCAAAATTAATGGCCTAAGGCCAATTTTGCTAAGATCAATTGGAGCTGGGAGATAGAGGCATTTTGGTAATTGAAGTCTACATTGTGCATACTTAGATTTCTATATCATAATTTCTCAGTCATATATATCAGTTTATTGGTACCTTTGCTTTGCTCATATCTTTCACTTATGGTACTAATTCTTCATTTGAAATATTGAATATCATTCTTTAATGTTGCATGAAGATTTCAAGGGAATTTTTAGAATTATATGTCAGTTATTTTCCAGATTTTACTCGCAGCTATTAGTGCCCATCGAATTGCTCATAGAGGCTCCTATATATGGCGAGTTCCTTCTCTAGTTGGGGCACTATGTGTATTAAGGTTTTTTAATGATTTTTGGACTGAAGATTAGACCAGAAAATAATAATAATTCATAGCATTGAATCTAATGTGTTTCTCAGACATGATGGCCAGATAGGAGACCCACGATTTGTTTGCACCTCTTCCTTGGGCATCGATTTCTCATAGTGAAGAAGGCGCACTTCTTAAGAGGCTTAGGCGACTCCATTGAAGGTGATTGGAGGTTGTTAGTAGATGGAAATTAATTTTAATCTGCATATTCATCAGCTATAGGGGCGGCTGCTTGGAAAATTCGATTTGGCTCATGAAGTGGTCATTTTGTTTGATTCTTGATTCCTTCTTCATCTCTCAACAAGGAAGCCATCAAGCAATCAGGTTCTTTGTCTTTAGACTTGATAGCATTGCATAAGACAATAATTTGTAATCTGTTGTAGGTGTGCATTCATAGCAGCCATTAAATAATTTGTAATTGCCAAGAGTCTTGCCTATTGAAAAATCAGCATTGTATTGGAAAGGCATCTCCAATAAAGGAGGAATAAGTAGTTGTTCTAAATCATTGTTAGTTGCAATCATTGTAATCTTGGTATAAGGATACATGACAATTGTATGATAAAATGCTTATAGGCTGTAGATGCAATACTTTCACTTAGTTTCTCATTTGAATGCATTCTAAATTGCAAAGAACCATTGTATGTCAATTAGAAGCTTGCATAGTAGTGGTAGAAGTTAGTTTAAGCATTCAGAAACATTTGGCATTTCATCTTGCAAACTGAAACAACATATCAGCCACTCTATATATTGCATACAAAGTGTTTGACGAAATTGCAAAATAGAAAATTGAAGTGTTTTAAGTCAAATTTGAGCAAGGCTCATTATAGTGGTATAAGAGCGGTTTCCTGCCATCCTTTGGGTCAAAAATTGTCTTCATTTATGTAAAAAAGTGACAAGACCAAGAGATGTACAGCTAAAGAAGAAAGAAAACAAATGCAAGACACTTTATCAGTAGTTGTTGCAGCAAGACAAAAAGAGATTGGTGGTCCTATGGGGGAAAGAAGAGAGGGAAGTCCTCCTAGAAATGGAAGAAGAGATGATGATAGAGATGTACTTGATACTTTGAGGGGTCTAAGGGATGGTCAGCAGTAGGTATGTGGGGTACTTCAGTGGCTTGAAAACATTCTACAGCAGTTGAACTTAGCTAGGAGGCAGCCCCAAGATCATGAAGATGACAGGAGTGTAGCGGGATCAAGGAGAGTACAAAGAGCATCTTCTCGCACTGTAGATAGACCTACACAACCCACCTTCTTGAGGGAAGAATGTGCAGTAGAAGAGAATGTTGAAGATGTTGAGGAGCCTACCTTTGCTAATGCATATATGGCTGCTCATGATGAATGGCAACTATTGACACCAGGAGCTCGAGAGCTCATGCATTTTGATCATTTTGTTCAAACAAGGATGGACTACTATAGGTCTTGATAGGAGAGGAGACCCCGGAATCAGAATAAGGATCTTAAACAAGCTACTAATAAACTTATTTTTCCCATGTTTGATGGAAGTGGCAAGTCTACTACATAGTCATGGATTCATAAGTTGGATACTTTCTTGGCTCTTCAACCCATGACAGAAGAGGAAGCCATCAAGTATGCCACTTTGCATTTGGAGGGTGCAGTGCACGAATGGTGGTATCATGGGTTAGTTACATTGCAGCATAATCAGATCACATCTTATCAGGGGTTTGTGGATAGATTGGTGGAATGCTTTGACAAAAAAGACCTAGAATCATACTTCAAAGATTTGGCTCAACTCAAGCAAGTTGGAAGTTTGGAGAACTATATTGGGGACTTTTAGAGATTGTCAGTAATGGTTCCCAACATCTCAAAGAGACGACTAGTGGTGTTATTTATGGAGGGCTTATTGGAGCCTATGAGAGGATGGATAAAATCCTTTGATCCTCCTACTCTTTAGGAGGCAATGAAGAAGGCTAGGAGCATGGAGTTTGCAGCACCAAAGAGCAAGAGTTTGCATAAGGAAATCCCTTCAACAAGCAATGAGACTCCTCAACAATCAAACAAGAAAAAGAAATCAGCACCTATGATGGATGAGGAGACACGAGAAGAGTTGAGGAAGAGGAAATTATGCTATTGGTGCAAGGAGCCTTACAACAAGAATCATGATTTCCCTTTGAGGCCTAAGGGCAAGGCGAACCATTTCATGTGGGCATACTTTGAGGACTCCGATTCTGATGATGCAGATCAGCAGGTTGCTTCAGAACTTGACCAGGATGAGAATACTTCTACTCCCATAGCATTTCTTGCCAATGTTCATCCATTTAGGTTAAGAGGGATAGTTGATGGATAGCGTTGCATTGCTATGCTTGATACTGGTGCGACACATAACTTTATTAATGGAGATTTTGTAGCTCGGTGCAGACTTCAAGCTAAGGATTTTGATGGATTCAGAGTTTGAGTTGCAGATGGATATACCCTCGCATGCACCAGAAAGGTTGCTAATCTCACCTTGAAATTGAATAGCTATGAGTTACATTCGGATTTTTATGTGGTCAACATAGGAGGAATGGACATAGTTTTGGGAATGAAGTGGCTCCAGGACTTGGGAGTATTTACCCTTGATGTACCTAAGATGGAAATGTCTTTTGAGGTTGATGGTAGGAGGCATGTATTGAGGGGTATTACGGATGGTGGTTTGCATTCTATCATAGGGCTGGATAGTAAGAGAAAGAAGAAGGTGATTCAAGAGAAACATGAGATAATTCTCAATCCATTGTTCAAGGTGGAAGCCGCTTGGTCATATGACAATCCACTCTATGATGATGATAGCTCTCTTGATTCTAGTCTTGAGATGAGCATTGTTGATAGTATTTGTGATCCTACTAGTGCATCAGGATTGCAAACAGGACTCACATAGGAGATTTCAGTGGTGTACATGGTGAGGAATGCTTACAGCTTCATTTTTTATTCTCATGTACATAACCTATTAAGGATGCACAATCCAGGAGTGCATGTGATGGATAGTTTGGATGATAGTTCATCTTGTACGAAGTTTGAAGGCAAGGATGATCAGTCTCTTGGCTTGCTTCCACTTGAGGCTTATACTTCTGCAGCACTTCATGATAATATTGAGTTGATACGACAGTTTCAATTTGAGAAAATGTTGCAGGAATTGTTTGGTGATGACAGGGACATTATGTAGTTCTTCTTGTGGGATCCAGGTGGTGAATTTCTTGAGGACAAGCAATTTCAGGAGGAGCGGACTGTAATGTCCCCATTTTTGGAGGTAATTTGATTTAATTAATTTAATTAATTAAGTTGTCCAAAATAATGATTTTTAAGAGGATGAATAATTAGTTACTTTAATTAAATCATTAAGTGGTATTAAGTTAATTAATTATAAGGTTATCAAATAAAATTAAAATTAAAAGGTGACCTTATATTTAATTAATTTAATAAAGTGACTTGATTTTTAAATATATTATAAAGTCACTTAAATAAAAATAAAGAATATTCTAAAAGCTTCTGGAGAAATTGGGGAAAAAGAATAAATAGACATCTTGGGCTTCATTCTGAGCGGGAAGATTTATTGTTGTTCTTGATTGTTTCATCTTGTGGAGCCTAGGGTTTCTACAGATTGCTTCGTATCATAGGAAATGAACACTTCCTATTGATAGCAATTTTGAGGGTGTTAAATATCACCTGAATTATTGCAAGTTGTGGAGGTGATAAGTCAGTCATCTCAACTGGGCTAAGTTTTGTGGCCAAGGGCCAAATTTACTTGCAGATTTGGAGTCTTCATAGTAGCTGATGTATTACTAGGTTGATTATTTTATTGAGTAAATTAATGGCCTAAGGCCAATTTTGCTAAGATCGATTGGAGCTGGGAGATAGAGGCATTTTGGTAATTGAAGTCTACATTATGCATACTCAAATTTCTATATCAGACTTTCTCGGTCATATATATCAGTTTATTGGTACCTTTGCTTTGCTCGTATCTATCACTTATGGTACTGATTCTTCATTTGAAATATTGAATATCATTCTTTAATGTTGCATGAAGATTTCAAGGGAATTTTTAGAATTATATGTCAGTTATTTTCTAGATTTTACTCACAGCTATTAGTGCCCATTGAATTGCTCATAGAGGCTCCTCTATATGGCGAGTTCCTTCTCTAGTTTGGGCGCTATGTGTATTAAGGTTTTGTAATGATTTTTGGACTGAAGGTTAGACCAGAAAATAACAATAATTCATAGCATTGAATCTAATGTGTTTCTCAGACATGATGGCCAGATAGGAGACCCACGATTTGTTTGCACCTCTTCCTTGGGCATCGATTTCTCATAGTGAAGAAGGCACACTTCTTAAGAGGCCTAGGCGACTCCATTGAAGGTGAATGGAGGTTGTTAGTAGCTGGAAATTAATTTTAATCTTCATATTCATCAGCTACAGGGGTAGCTACTTGGAAAATTCGATTTGGCTCATGAAGTGGTCATTTTGTTTGATTCTCGATTCCTTCTTCATCTCTCAACAAGGACGCCATCAAGCAATCAGGTTCTTTGTCTTTAGACTTGATAGCATTGCATAAGACAATAATTTGTAATCTGTTGTAGGTGTGCATTCATAGCAGACATTAAATAATTCATAATTGCCAAGAGTCTTGCCTATTGAAAAATCAGCATTGTATTGGAAAGGCATCTCCAATAAAGGAGGAATAAGTAGTTGTTCTAAATCATTGTTAGTTGCAATCATTGTAATCTTGGTATAAGGATACATGAAAATTGTATGACTGAATGCTTATAGGTTGTAGATGTAATACTTTCACTTAGTTTCTCATTTGAATGCATTCTAAATTGCAAAGAACCATTGTATGTCAATTAGAAGCTTACATAGTAGTGGTAGAAGTTAGTTTAAGCATTCAGAAACATTTGGCATTTCATCTTGCAAACTGAAACAACATATCAGCCACTCTATATATTGCATACAAAGTGTTTGACGAAATTGCAAAATAGAAAATCAAAGTGTTTTAAGTCAGATTTGAGCAAGGCCCATTACAGACCATTTCTGTTTTCATTGCATTTTTTTGTTCTTCCTTGTTTTTAGATTTCTTTGTACAAATGTAGATGTGTTAATATTTTTTGGTTAATTTCCTACGGGGGTTCAGTTGTTTCAGTTCAATTTGTATATATGGTTGAGAGGAAGTATACGAGTTCTTCTTGTACACCCTTTTCCCTTGATGTCAAGAGGGGAGAGATGTGTGAAGAAGTGTCTTGGCACATGTTGTCATCAATGAAAAAGGGGGAGATTGTTGAAAGAATGAAGAAGTTGTGTGTTTTCATTAATATCAACACTACATGGTGGATATTAGAATAGTATGGAGAATATTCTGCATAGACAAATTGATTCATCGTTAAGCAACTTCTACTATGTATCTACACCAAAATATTTTTCTCTCTATACCCTTTGTAGATTGGTCCGCATTCCATTGCACATGTAGACCTACCTCTACAATTCTAATATATTGTTTTTGGATGTTAATAGCATTGAAATTCAGAATTTTAGTTGTGTAGACATCCAAATTTGGACACTTATTTTGGAAAGGATATTGTTGTTTTTTCGCTAACGTTTTGGAGTGTATTAGGGCATAATTGATCAAGAGCGAAGAAAAAGACAGCTAACATTTGTTTGCAGGGCCATTTATTTGATTAGATCTGCAAGAAAATTATCCTTGTTGTTTTGGAACATAGTCTAATTAGGGGGAATAAACTTCCTTGCTTGCTGTGATTGTTTGTTCTTGTGTTACCCAAGAGGGCATTAATTTATTTTCGCTTTCCCCTTGCACTTCATGTGAGCCTAGGGAGTAGTTGGGAACGGTTAGTGTCTTCTTAGTGGGACCTGCTTGGGGATTTCATCACCCCAAGGGACGATTCCAACCACGCGTACTAGCGGGGTATATAAAGGGGGGAGAATGAAAGTTGTACCCCAATCCAGTCGCATCGTAATTGGTGGAGCGTCGAAACTAGGGTGATACCTAGATAGACGTGAAGAGTTGGTATGAGCCTTTTAGTATCTCGCTGGGGTTCCCGACTCACGCTTGTGATGAACTGGTGTTCACGGTTGTGCCTCATGTACTGAGAGTATATCGAGGACTCCCTAGAAGCCTTGTGCATCCTAGATTAAGACTTTGCCTTGCCATACCCTTAAGATTAATCATAGGATTGTGCTTGCTTGAAGTGTTTTCTTGTGAAAAATCTATCAAATTTTTAATACTTTGGTCTTACTTTATCATTTTGCCTCCTTGCCATAGCCATTGCCATCAAAACCAAACTTTTTCTTACCGCAAAAAGGTAGCAGCGCCTTCTACTTTGCTATAGAAAGGTGGCAGTGCCCCTGATTTACTACAGAAAGGTGGCAGCGCCCCCTGATTTTACTGCAGAAAGGCGGCAGCGCCCATGATTTACTACAGAAAGCTGTCAACGCCCCTGATTTTGTTGGCAGTGCCCCTAATTTACTGCAGAAAGTTGTCTATGCCCCTGATTTTGCTGTAGAAAGGTGGCAGCACCCCTATTTTACTGTAGAAAGCTATCAATGCCCTTGATTTTGCTGTCTACGCCCCTGATTTTACCACAGAAAGTTGACTACGCCCCTAACTTCACGGGGCCATCATTTACAAACCATATATCGAATCAACTTCATCCAAAAACCAAAATTGCTCAATTTTTCAAGCTCCATCTAGTGGTACCTTTTGTTTCTTCCTATCTAATCAAACCAATCCATTCCTCTAATCAGATACATACAATCATCTTTTTCTAATCATAATTATCCAATCAACATCATCTAATCATTTGATCCTATCTAATCAAACTGATCTAGTACTTTAATCAAATTCATCAAATCATCTACTCGATCCAATCATCTATCTACTGAATCCCATCAAAATCAAAAGCAATCCCATCCAATCATCCTAATCTAAGCTTTTCTCCAATCCTGATCTGAGCTTGACCAAAATCCTGATTTGAGCTTTAATCCGTTCCCATCCAAAATATTTTATCCATCCTCTTTATCCTTTCATCATTATGAATCCTCATCCTCCATCAATAGTAGTCAAAGGAAAACCTAAATATGTGGACGACGATAACAAAATTCTTGTCGATCAAGAATAATATGACATAGATCCCCTTGATGCTATCATCACTAGTAAGCTTTCTCCACCCACTTTCCACAATCCAATCACCCCTTCCAGTTATCCTGTTATGTCTTCATCCATGCCCAATCATACTCCTTATGCTACCTTTGACAATGGATATCTAGTATCTTCTTCATCCCCATATTTGTCATGTTCTTCATCTACAACATCCTCTTATTCAACATCCACATCCTCTTATCCTCATCTTCCATCACAATGTTCCTATTACAATTCCCCATACATGACCCCCTATCCTAATCATCTTTCCCAATCTTCCCATACTAATCCTACACCCACATATCCTAATCATAATCCACCATCCCAATACCTTTATTATAATCCATCCCCCACATCCTCTTGTCCCACTACACCACCTACATTCTCTTGTCCTAACCTATAATCCATGTCCCCCTATCTTAATTCACCACTCCAATATCCTTACCTTAACCCTCCATCCAATCCTAATCCCCCATCTACTCATAGTCCTACATTCGATCCCATTCCTCCATCTAACCCTAGTCCACCAATCCATAATCCCTCATCCATTTCTACCACCCCAGCCAATTCAACCATATGCAAGTCTCTCATTTTAGAAGTTCTCCAAGGACTCATGACAAAGAATCCATCCCCAACTCCACATCTTGAAGTCATGGAACCATGCCATTTAGTGCCATCATCCACGGTCACTAGTGATGAGACCCTTCTCCATACCACACCTATTATTGATGTTACCACCCCTAATACTACTCAAACCATTGAAACCATTGAACCTACTAAATCCATTGAACCCACATCTCCTACTCCAAGAACCACTGAATCCATCGAAGACACCCAATTCCAATCCACTCCCTCTACTCCTAGATCCACCCAAATCCAATCCACTCCTCCCACTCCTAGTAGCACCAAAACCCATTCCAATGAACCTCATGAATCTTCCATCCCTCCATCTTTCCCACTTGAAGAGTCCCAACAAGACTCCATTACCATGCCTCCCGTGCACAATGAGTCATGCCAAGAGTCTAATCCAAAGCATGCCAACATATCCCTTCTCTAGATCAAGATCCTACCATCCCATCTAGTCCACCTCAGATCACAATCCCTCATCCATTCCATCCCATGGTCCCCTTGTCATTCAAGCTTCCACTGCTCCATCTCCATCTCCATCGCATGAGCCTACTACCACAAATCCAGATCCTATCATGGCCCCTACTCCCTCTCCCGATGTTGCTATCCCATCATCTCCTTCTCATGATCCCCCACCATCGCTTAAAATGCTATCCCTCGGCACTACTTCTGTGTATATCCCCTTGGTCC
>VDFB02161311.1:45963-57292 GCA_007258455.2 Sequoia sempervirens | reverse complement strand
ACTATTTATATTTGAGTTTTGTGGGATGTAATTTTTTTCTAAATATATATGTTAGTTGTATTTTAGTTTTTATTATTTTTATATGTTTGGTGTGTTTTAGTTTTTATTAATCATGTATGTGACTCCTTAATAGGTTTTTTTCACACACTTAAGCTACTTTATAATAAAGAATTTAAAATGTTTAAAACAAAAAAGATAATAAACATGCAATTTTGTATAGTTTTACTCATATATTTAATATAGGTTAGCTATCATATACAATAGTTATAGTTACACACACTTTTTTATTTTTCAACAAGTGTTTAGTTTATTGACTAATATTTTGAGAAGTGTATTATAACAAAATTGGCTCTCACTTCACAAGTGTGTATAAAACACCTATAGTCATTTACACATTAAATAATTAATATTTAATAATAAACATAATAAGGACGTCATTTAATTTAATAATTAAGATGTCATATTAAGTGAAAAAATTGTCTAGCAAAAAATAGATGAAATTAATTTTTTATAATTGTTTGCATATGTTGTATTATTTATTTTATTACTATAGAACATTAAAAAATTGCTAAAAAATAAATAAAACTAATTCTTGAGTAAATGTAAATAGTGTTTGTTTTTCTTTATCTATCAACTTACATATTTATGTATTGATGAAACTATTTATTTATTTAGTAGTTCAGATAGATGAAAATAATTCTTAGATAAAATTAAAATGTGTTTGTATGCATGTAATAAATAAAATAATTGTGTCATAAAATAAAATAACTCTTAAGTGGAGATTAATATATCTAAATATTTTCTAAATAGATTATTTAAGATATCTATAGTAGTATTATTAGTGTTCATGATTAACATATATTTCTTAAAATACATTTATTTGAAAGATATGATATATATCTATATTGAAATATATATCTTAATTGTGTGTTCTTTATCTATCAACTTACATATTTATGTATTGATGAAACTATTTATTTATTTAGTAGTTCAGATAGATGAAAATAATTCTTAGATAAAATTAAAATGTGTTTGTATGCATGTAATAAATAAAATAATTGTGTCATAAAATAAAATAACTCTTAAGTGGAGATTAATATATCTAAATATTTTCTAAATAGATTATTTAAGATATCTATAGTAGTATTATTAGTGTTCATGATTAACATATATTTCTTAAAATACATTTATTTGAAAGATATGATAGATATCTATATTGAAATATCTATCTTAATTGTGTGACATATGTTATATAGATTCCTCCAAATTGATATATATTTAATATCTAAAATATCTATACTAATTTATTTATTATCTATCCACTCCATTATTTTTTATTGATTATCTAATGATAATCAAACTAATATATCATTATATTTATTTTTATTTATATATTATTAAAAAAAATTCAACTTTGTATCAAATTTTAAAATAGAAAGATACTTTATCACTATCTAATTAAAATAATCATAATATAAATTTATCTTTCATACCATTAAATTTATTCATTATTGAAATAATATAAAATTTAATATATTTTATAAATCGAAAATGTTGAGCCATTGTAACTTTTCTTATACTTTGTAATGAAATGATAAATTATTTCCTTGAAATCAAGATGTTGAATTTTTTATCTAATAGCAATTGAGATCAACCATATTTTATATTTTTTTTATTATTAAAAATAAACCTTTTGCTCTTTTAACATTAAAAAGAAAAATTAGACAAAATATGTTTGTTTTGTTTTCAAAAGATATAATTCACAAGATTAATTTAATTTATAATCTAATATAATATATATTAAAATATCTAATAATATAATATCAAATATATAAAATTACAAAAGATAATATATTATAATTTAAAATTAAATATAAAATTATAATATTATTTATCTAATATATTAAATTATATATTTTTAGATGGTCTATATGTTGCATATATATATATATATAATATATATATATATATAATATAATATTATAATATGTTGTTAAATTAATAATATAATATAATACAAAAATATTTTATTTATTTGAATATATTTGAATTTAATAGAATGGAAAATATAACAAGTAAATAAATTTTGAAGAGTTTAAAATTTTTCCTAAAAACTAGTTGAATATTTTTTTATTACCCACCATTCCATAATAATTGGTAATGGAAGTAATGGTAGCGTCAAAATGGCTTATATCGGGTGAAAATTGTGTACCAATTAGATTGAAGATAATTAAATTTTGAAATTTGTTTTGTTATATAATTGGCATGTAAATGTTACACATTGAAGTTATTGCTAAATATTTTGGATTGAAACTATAATTTTTTTTTTAGAGATTATACTTCATGACTCCTCATATGACTTTTATATCACATTGCTCATACATTTTAATGTTAATTAAAACTTTGTACCTGCTTTTTAAAATATAATTATAATTTGTTTAATCTATAAAATATATTTAAAATAAATAATAAAATAGTTATAAATATTAAATTTGTTTTGGGTGCAATCAATATTTGATTAATATTTTGTTTATTAAGTAATTTTATTTATAAATTTTAATATTTAAAATAATATGGAATAAATTTTGTAAGACAACTTTGACTTATTACTAGGATCCCCTAAAAAGTACGCCATGATAAAAAGGGGATATTTGTTTCTAATTAAAAGAAATATAGTATATTATTATATTATTATAATATATTATATATAATAATATTAATATTATATTAATATACTATATGTTATACAATATATATTTTATTATATATAATCAATATTATATGATATATATCTTATAGTAGATAATATATAATAATAGTATATAAATATATAATTAATATATAATACACTCCAATCCATTCCTGCAGTTTATATATATATAAAATAAATAAATAAATATATAAATAAATAAGATTACTAGTATTTTTATATTTTATCCGCAATAATCCAATCCATTAATAACAACATTAAACTAAAAAAAACCAATAACCACCTAATATTTCTCTAATTATTTATATTACAATTGAAAAATTGTATACATAATCTGCTATTAATTAACTTTGGTCATTTCATTATATCTAAATTACTGTAGAAAAAAGAATAGAAAAAACAAGGCACCTTCTCACATAATGTTTTGATCCCTTTCAATATACTTTATAACACAAGGAAATATGAAAGAATGTATGGGACGGTGGACACTCTTTAAGCTGTTCAATTTGAAAGACTATCACCCGAAACCACGTAAGCAGTGGGGCCAAAAAATAATACGAAAGTCATACGAAAAATTGACCCCATATGGGCGTAAAATCGCTAATATGGTTATCGACCTTGTATGTTCTGCCAGGACCCTCCACATCCTGAAAATCGCTTTCCGAGATGGTTATCGACCTTGTATGTTCTGCCTGGACCCTCCACATCCTGAAAATGGGTTTCTGGCGCAAACATCCCGCCGTAGGATGTAGCGCATCCTACCACATTTTTATCCTTCACACCGCTCTGAAGGCCCACTAGGACTTTCGTGTGATTTTCGGCCCCTGTGCTTATTTATCTTCACAAAGCCTCTTCCCTTCCTCAGCCTTCCACCAAGAGAAATTGGGTTCATACCTTTCGTCTGAATTATATTGTTGGAGAAAATCTGAAAGTGCTTAAGCGTTCACCTGAACGGTTTCAGATTGGGCCTGATAAGAATACAATGGTACGCTTCTGTGGCAATCTGTGTCTAGCTTTTCTGCAATATTTTCAACTTCTTCAGTATATCATACCTGTTATGCCTAGATTGTTGTTCTCAGTGCCTGATACCCCCGGACAAAATATTACGGGCGGCGATATCGAAGCAGAACATGCACTGCCTCCAAACGAGGCGAACGCCGATGTGAACAGAGTGGCTTCTGGTGTTGAGGGTGAAGTAGCCTCTCCATCTGATATGCAGATAAGAGCGGTTGCAGAGGACAAGTGGAAATATCTCACTTGCGCGTTCACAGTCTTTGGCATATCTCTCACAGTTTCTGGGCTCTATTTCACTTGGCGGCAGAGCCTCTCCAGGTTCTTAGTTCTGATGATCTGCTTGTTTGTTTTCTCCTCAATTTTAGTTGTGCTCTTTTATATTATCTATCACAAAATGATCAAGGAAGAGCAATTAAAATCAGAAGAAAACCATCTAATTGTTGGTTGGTCAGGTCAGTTAAGGATTTTCTTCTTATTTGTGATTTTGATAATCACCGTGTATGCTCTGGTTGCCATCAATGCCATAACCAAATTTTATGGTGTTCACAAGACACCATAACTTACTGTTTTGGCTCGTTTGCTTGTTGGTATAGCTGTGTTATCAGTTGATGACCGTGTTGAATAGGTTATTTGTGTTTCAGTCTTCTCAATCGGCTTTGTTGTAATAGCAGTAAATCTTGCATCATACGTAGGCGACGCTCTAAAATGGTTTGTCTTATAATTTAGTGGTTTGTACCTATTTTTTAATATATAATTACAATTTTTTATTTTCAAATAAATGATAGTTTATAAATGATTAATTTATTTATTTATTTATTTATTTTTTGTGTGAGTGATCGATCCTTAGATTCCTTATTTTAATTTCTTTAAAATAATTTTTATTTATAAATATTATTATTCAAAATAATGTGGATTAAATTTTGTCAAACATGTTTATATTGGTATGTGAAAGTATTTGTTCTAGTATAAAGTTATATTGGTATGCTTATAAATTTTTTGAATGCTAATTGATGGTTTTCAAAATTAGAATTATCAAAATAATGAGTGGTGGTTATCAAAGTTAAACACAAAACTAAAATAATGCACATAGAATAAATTTTTGTTGATGTATGTAGTAAATAAAATAGTTCCAAAGTAAAATAAAATAATTTTAAAGTAAAACAGCTTCAAATCGATATATCTATGCTTTTTTAAATTTAGATCTAAAGAATAAAATAATCATAAATAATTCATTTGTTTTTAATTTGCAAATGTGGGATAGTGGGTCTATTCTCAATATTTTAAATTTCAAAATATAAGCTTTAATTTTTCAATGTCAAATCTTTAATTAAAGAAGAGCTTCAACCTCATAACAAGGGAGCTATAGGCCATTTGAGTGAGACTATTTAAAAATTATGCAATTTATATTTTATGAAAATAATATTAACTAGCACATAGAAACATATTTTAAGTCATTTTAGTTTACCAATATCAACTGTGTTTCACCTATAGAAACATCTCTCACCTCCACCTTGAGCACCATCAACCAACCCAACATTCTAAATGATATATTTAATGTTTCTTCTAATAGTCTCAACCTTCTCACATTCTAGCAAGGTGTGGATTTTGTAGGGGCACTTCAAAGCAAAGATATCAACCTATCAAATGATAACCCTCTCTATTTTTTCTCATAATTCTATTCTTACAATTGACCACATAAATTAGGACTAAAATATGAGTTTCCACCTCCAAAAAAGAGGAAATTGAACTAGACTAGATATGGTCCTTATTATCAACAATATGAGGATGGTATCCATGTCATGTCCCTTTCCAGTAAATATAATAAAGATAACAAAATTGAAACATAATTATATGTGAGTCATAACAACACCAATTAATTATACTCAAATAGCACAATAACATAGACAATCTTGCTCAATGACTCAACAATTCCCACCACTCATATATTCATATAATTATAATTTCCATAGTAAATGGAATTGTTATGATGGTTACTACCTAGCAAACAACAAATACAATTTTACAAAAATAATGCTCAATAGTAGAACTATAATTTCTTGCAATTCCTTGAACCTCTAATGCACTCCCTAAGTGATAATTATCTCAAAGAACCAAAGGATTTTTGTCCTTTGATTCCAATGAACAATGGGGTTTTATCCACTAATCATAGTCTTCTATGAAATTTTTTCCACAAAATATTTCCTTAGCATAAGTTCCCTTAAGATACATAACATAACATGAATGATTATACAAAAAAAACTCCCTAATTTTATATGCTACCCTCCTAGAATAATAGCAAGTCATCTAAAACCAAAAATGGGGTCAAGGCTAAGAATCAAACCCCACATATCATATTATAGACTTTCTCGAGATTCCAAACGTTGCATATATTCCCATCATTCCACATGATATAGTTCCTCATTGTTCCTCTTGTCTTGGGATGTGACATTGATCTCCTTTCCCACCCTCTATTTGGATCCTAGGACGTGTCCTACACCCTTGATCCTCAATCCATGAACTACAATAAGGACATGACATAGGTCAGTGCTATGGTCCTTGCATACTTTTGTTGCCCCTATCAAGTTGACCTCTCAATCCTTGCAAACTTTCCTTTTATCCCTACTAGTTGGGTATGTGTTGGGTTGTACCCCCAACATCTGACCCATGGTGGTCCCTTGGCACACATCAAAATTCATACCCCCAACCCCCAATGCCTAATTTGCAAAGGGAACATGGTAAATCCCAAATGAGACATATAAATTTCCATAGCCATCTCAAGGCCTCTAAAATACTTTTTGACAAATATCAACCAAATATTTAATCAGGCTTATCCTTATAAAAATCTAACAAAATAAAAACATTGAGGCTATGTTTGAGTTTATCTTATGTTGAACTATGACCCCTATATACTCTAGGTTTTTTTCACCCTTTTGATAGGATGGTCCACTATTTAAAATCCCAAACAAAATACCTCTCTAACCAAGTAAGAATAGGGTAATGAGGGTTTAAAATGGTAAAAAAGTGGGAATTTCTCACTTGAAAATAAAAGTTAGCTATACTTTGGATAATGTTTAGTATTTATAGATAGAATATTAGCATGGTGTAAAAATTTCTACAATGATAAGGAACAAAGATTTTAGGTGAGGTCATTTTCCCCTCACAACTTTTTGTTAGAAAGGTGAGTTGAGGCATGATTCCCCTCACAAATGCATTATAGATAATGGAGAACTAAAGTTGTGGGTTTTAGCCTCTAAGAGATCCAAGTTTAATAAATATAAATGAATGTCTTTGTAAAGGATAGATGTTATTTCCTTCCTAGAGGACCAAGATGATAACAAAGCTAGGGTAGATAACTAAAATCTAGTGATTTAAAAACAATGCAAGACCTTAAGGCCTTAGATGTTTCTATTAGTTTTATATCTCATGTTCCTTTCTTTTATCCTTAGTGTTATTTATTAGGTATTTACACCCCTATTGTAGATGGCTATTAGATTGGGATAAACAAACTTAAGATCATATGACTAAAAAATAATCAACACTATTTGCAAAATATATCTAACAATATTAACGAAAGTAAAAATTAAATAGTATGCATATACAATATTACACAAGACTTAAACATTTTTGTAGGAACCCTTACAAGAGAAAGACCAAAAATAAAAGATGTTGACAATTATAATGTTTAGAATCAAAATTTTAATACAATAAGTCCTTTATAGAATTATAATCTACAACATACTCTTCTATAATTACTCTATTTCCTCACACCAACAATATTTATCAAGAACTAATAGTTTTCAATTTTTCTAGCCTTCATGCATTTGCATATGATGATTCAAATAGATGTAAATCTAGAATCCCAACCATCAAACTCTCCAACCAACATGTAGAATACCAAGAGTCACACATCTATAAAACTAAGCATATTTTCACATCAACATATCACACAGATATCACTAAACATGATTTCTCCATGTGAATAACCAAAGTGTATATGTAGCCACTATCACACTATAAATTATTATTTTCCCACTTAATACTATAGCCACCACCATTGGCTCCAAGCTTTCCATAACACACAAATATTACATCACTTCTAACTACTTTAGGTACCTTGTGACATATTTTAAAATATTATGCTACTCTTAATTTGTGCCACATGAACTCTATCTTATCCACAAGTTCTTGTGCATTGCAATTATAGCAGCATTGACTTATATATGCAACTATGATTTAGGTGCACTTCAAATGGATTAAATTTATTTCCTGAACATCACCACATGTAAACCAACATGTATATTATACCACAACATTTTAAAATAATCACATCTCACCAAATTATATTCTATAGATAATGTCTAATTTATAGAATTTTTTGTATGTGAATATCACCCAAGTCTCAACATTCTTAGACTTGATATTTGTCATACAAGATTGTAGTATAAAATACAAGAAGTTAACCTTGTATTTAGGAATGGGTCAAGCCCATCTCATCTATATATACCACAAGAAATTGGGAATACTTACAAGTTTCATCAACAAATCAAAAATATTTTTCTTAGTGTCAATCTTGTCCATCTAAAAGTTTCTAGTCTCAATAATCTCCTTTATAAAATGATATTGTACATAAATTTTCTTGGTTTTAGAATGGTGAATAAGATTTCTTGCATGAAAATTACACCATGTCAATCACACTTCACCATTGTATAACTCTTAAAAATAATATTGTCACTAATAACCTCTTTAAACACATTACTTCCTTACATGCATATGTTATGGCCATTTATTCTACTTTAGTTGTGGATAGTCTCTACTTGTACTTCTCAGTTCATTATGTCCCAAAATTTCTTAACTAATCATAGTTGTCATACATTGTTGGAAGGTATCCATAGTTGTTTGATGGTATTGGTTAAGTAAGGAACAACACTAGAGATCAGATGGCAATACTAGGGGGTTCTTAAGTATACTCTTCATTCAAGGGTAGGGATACTTCCAGATAGGAAGGTGTGTGTGGGACCACTGGTTTTTGGTTGGAGGTAAATCACCTGGGTGATTCTCTCCCTCTTCCATACGTCATGCTAGAAAGTATCCAAATATGGGATCTCTAACCTTGTTTCTTAGAATTTATCTATTATATCTTATTTATTTACAATTATTCATGTGGAATTTGAAAAAAGAAAATTTGTTGATTATTTTTAGTTCAAAATTAAAATGATGTTGTTATGAAATGCTCATGTAGTTGGTTATGCAGTTGTAATTTCAATTATTGAAAGAAAAATTTATATCCTATTTTTATGGAATAGTTTATTTTTACTGGATCGTTAAAAATAATAGTATTTTCCTTGTTGTAAGGTTGTGGTTGTTACATCTCCAAGTGCAAATGATCCCTAAGAGAGCCATTTTTTTGTTTTTTCTATAAATTGGACATACAATGTCAAAATTGGGAAATCAAGATATTGTCAAAAAGTTGGTTCTACACAATTTTCAATGGTATAGGTCCCATCATCAGATTTTCCTTCTAATATGGTTTATCACTTGTTGAAGTCAAACAAATAGTTTTCACTTCTAAGCTCATAAATTTTCACCTATATCTCCAATTTTCATTATTACTACAGCATTGAAGAGGTATTTCAAAGCTCTTCAAATCCATTCATGCACTTTTTCCAAGATCTACCCCAAGTACATTTTTTTTAATTTTTATGCGATTTCACTTTTTGGTCAATTACTTAGATGTTTTGGCACTTGGAAGTGATTTTTTTGTGTGAGATGAATTCATTTTATCTTCTTTACATGTACTAAGGTTACCAGTCTCTGATTTTATCATTTGAGGAAGTATCATGGGTTGTTTTTTTCATCATTTTATGCTCATCCTAAAAATGGATAATTATGATTCTTGGAGAATATGCATTTTGATACATCTCAGGTCGCTTGACCTTTTTTCTTATCTATATGGACTCATACCTACACCAAACACACTAGGGAGTAGATTAGCACGAGGTATTATTAGTGATCATGTTGTAGAAGTGATTTTTTCTAGTGTAGATCATGACATCATGTGTGTTGTATTAGACATTGATTGTCCCCACACACATTAGAATATAATTTAGGAGAACCTTGGAAACCATCATATCTTTCCATTGTCAAAGGATCCTACTACAAATTGTCTCATTCCCCTTATAGATGTAGATTGTATATCCTTTGATGATGATACTTTAGTGGAGCTTGAGTATATTACAAGTCTTTTATGTTCTAATTATTCAATGACTTGTCTTCATGTTCTCACTCTTCATATCAAAACCCAATATCCATATTCTATTTTTCTTGATTAGCTTGGCATCACCACATCCTTGGTCCCTATTGGATCAGTACAATTGGACACTCATCTTCTTCCAAGTTCATAACTAATCGGGTTTCATATCTTGCAAACATATCATCCATGTTTGTCGAGTCTTAGATTGAAAATTTGGAGGATTATATTGAGGACATTCATTTCCTTTTTCCTGACACCTACATCACGTTGTTAGAAAAACATCTTCATAGTATTCGTAGCTTTTTCTACATCAATCTTCATAGGATTTTGGGTTAACATCATCTAATTTTGATATGTGGACACTTAAGCAATTTTTAGAGGCTCATATCATTTGGATTTGAATTCTTGATTCATCCATCTTATGGTAATGTCTTCTCCAATCACTAGTGGATGTGTTTCTTCCTTAGGGGAGAAATTCTATTTGTAGGCAATGAATTGTGTTTTGTCTTCAAGCTTTCATCATTGACACAAAATATCTTTCTTTATGGGGGGATTCATATCCTCATTTTCTCTCTCCTAGATTGGAGGTATTCATTATACTTATGTGACAAAAGTAGTCCTTAGGGGATTCACATTGGGTCCTCATATCATTATTCATTAGTGCATTTATTTCATTTTTTAATCTTTTAGAGAGGAGTTTTTGCCATGGTGTTTTCTCCTTTTCTCTAGTAATGAGAGATTCCATTTGTTTGTACATGGGCACCTCATCATTCCTTGTAGTTAGGACCCATCCATGCATCCATAATTGCATTCATCATTAGGTTTTTAGTTTCTCCCTAAATTGATCTTAAGGGGAGCTGTTGGAGTAATAAGGAAAATTTCCTAATAATTAATTAATTAATCATTAGTTAATTATTAGGCCCCTTTTACTTTATGCAATTAAGCTAAAATTAAGATTTTCTTTTGTATTATTAAATTAAGCTATTTTAAGGCCATATTGTCTCATAACATTGGATGAGGATGCTTGTCAAGATCCGACTTAATCCTCACCTAGGGTTTCATCCAGGTTCTTTTTTCTTTATAAACATTAAATTTTACATTGCAATCATTCAAATATATTAATTTAGATTATCAATATATAAATCATCACACTTTTCTGGATTTAATCTCCTTTGATGGTTGCATAGAAAATCAATTGCTTTGATCTCTCTTAGTGATATTTGTTTTTTTTGTAGGTGATTTCTAGGAGTTGTAGGGTTCACTATCAACAAGCCAACATTTCTAACATTTTTATCCACTATATTTGGTTTTCTTTTAGGTTCTTCATAAGTGTCTAATTTACTCATATTTGATAT
>VDFB02161311.1:8659-42500 GCA_007258455.2 Sequoia sempervirens | reverse complement strand
AAATTAAATTAAAATAAATTTTAAACCATAGTTTTGCTTTTCATTTGTGGGAGAGGATTAAATTACTTTGATGAAAAATAAAATCAAATTTAAAAATAGCAAGAAGATAAAAGTTTAGTTGTAAAAATCTTTTATAAATTGGTTTTAAGTTATCTCCTATTTACATGGTCTCCCACCATGATCAAATTCGAAAGTTAAGTGGAGTTAATTAAGGTAATGACAAATTATTGGTTGATAGATTGTGCATCAAATCTTAACCATTAGATTGGTTCAATATTAGCCCTTAGATCTTAGGGATTCCACATGCTAACCCTAATCTTAAGAATATTGGTTTAACCTTTTCCTTTTCTCATTTTTTTTCTCATTTGAATTTTGTAGATTTGAGGGAAGAAAATGAGAAGGCTATCATGAAATTTTTCTTTTCTATTTCTTTTGCAAGTTTGAAGGAGATGATCTAATGGAGTTGGAAATTTGTGGCTTCCCATTGTTTATGCAGGGTTTGTAGATGGAAAATTCATTATCTATTTGTTTATATTTTCTTCATCATCTCTATATTGTCTTATTTGTTCCACCATAGATCCATACATTTGTTTTCTATATTTTATTATATTTTAATTTATTTTCTTTTTCTCTTTTCCTCTTTTTTGAATCCATATCAAACAAATGTGTGCACTCATTTATAGGCTTGATCTCAAACAAATGTTTTTTCTTATTTTATTTTTAAAATGGGGGAGGGTTTTTTTTTTTCTTATTTTATTTTTAAAAATCTTGGGCACCACTTGAGCACCACGGGGAGAGTCTGGCGGCGATCCTTCCCATGTGGAGGCGGGGGAGGTAGTAGTAGGGTTAAGTGAGGGAGGTAGTAGTAGGGTTTGATCGTAATGTGAGCTGCCCGGTGCGCGCAGTAGAGCTTTTTCATGTGGCCGTGGTGTGTGCAGTGCGCCCTCTGGTACCCGCGGGTTTGGAGAATAGAATGCTTTAGCCAATCAAGCTAGGCCCCTCACCCTTTATAATTTATTTTTAATAAACATTATCTTATTTATTTTATTATTATATGCTTCTTTTTTTTTTTTTCTTTTTTTTTTGACTTTTTTACATATAAAAAATGAATGTTGTTTAAATTACTAATTTAAAACATACTTGTATGTATTGCTCCTCCATCTGTGTTGTTTTTGTGTTGCCTTTGGCTCATTTGTGAAGTCAGGCCTTGATTAATATGTTGATGAATTAATTCAAATTTGTTTGATTAAAAGATTTTGATGATTTGAAGCATTAAAATAAACCATTATAGCAAAAGGTATATATATATATATATGATATATAAGTAAATATAAATGTAAAATTATATTGTAAAAATTAATACAAATAAAAAAAAAAATCAATAAATAAATCATAATACAATTAATAAATGATAAATAAATCAAAATGCAAAAACTAAATTTAAGTTATTGCATGTGACAATTTTTGTAACTGCTTTCCTTATTAAATGGGAAATCATATGGAAGAAAAGCATGCATTGGGTGCTTTTGTAACTGTCAATGGAGGAAAACCCACTTGCCTTGAATGATTTGCATGCTATTAAAGATGATAATTCGACCTTTATGGGGAGATTCGGGAATATGTTTTAAGTTCAATTATGCTATTAAAGATGATAATTCTATCTTTATGGGGAGATTCGGGAATATGTTTTAAGTTTAATTGTTTCGGGGAGTTTTTGGGTAAAGAAGAAAAGAGGATAATCTGAAAATTACTAGATATAGGATAATTTGTTTTGGAGGATTTGGTTGGGATTCGATAAGGTCGTGGTTGCGGCGGTGGGCATTGGACTTGGCACTGGAACATCGTTTCAACCAGCTTTGATCTCAGGTTTTATCGCTCCCTAAATTTTGTCTTGCCTCTTGACTCAGATGTAGGAATGTCTTTGTGGTTAGATCTAAAATTACTTGTTATCATTATGTCTGTGGTGCATGTGTGTATTATTTTGAATAATTATTTACCTAGCTGCATGTATTGATTTGCATATAAGTATATATTACTACTGATTAGAAGTCCGTTTCCTCAAACATATATGTGCACGACTATGATTCTTTTTTGAAAGGGCGTGATCCTGAATCTACTCAACCTTCCAATCGATCTCTTTTAGACTTCATTGTTTTATTAACTCCAAGATACCATCGTATCCATGGCGTTCACCTTACTGATTTTTAAGTCTATCCATGAATACAACCGTAACCAATTGCTTGAAAGATTATAAAGCCTTCTAACCTATCTCAGCCATGCACTCTAATGATCAACTGTATTCATAATGCAATAAAGGTTGCTAATGCATGGGGTAAGCGCAACCTCCTTGCTAAACCTCGTTGGCTGCATGCACCTGGAGCACAGGCAAAGTTTACAATGTTAGAATGCATTCTAGAGTGTTTTGTAATTCAATGATTTTTGTGAACTCGCTTGCTAATATGTTTTGTGCTTAGTCTACGATCAATGTATTCCATGTCACTACTACATGGAGCTCCCCTTTAAGACATTAATTTAAGACAAAATATTAATTTTGTCTTAAATTAAGACAATAAGAAAAAGTTTTTTTTTTAAATATATTTTTTATTTTCCTACCAATTTTCCTTTTCCCTCCAACATTGGACATTACCTTCAATCGTGTCATCTGCAGCTTTGAATGTTAATTTCACTTCCCTTTCAGAACAGAGAACAAAACAGGGGAAATGAACGAGAAACAAAGAGGAACAAGGGCATGGGAAACAGAGAGGAACGAAGGCACGAGAAACGGAGGCACGTCACAGCGGGCTTTTTCATCAGAAATGACAAGGGGTTTTCAATTAGGATTTTTATTGGGGTTTATATTCAATGGCACGAGAAATCGAGAGGGACAAAGGCACTAGAAACAGAGGCCTAGATGCTCCTCAATGGGATATGGAGCAATGGCAGAGTTGGGTCCCTTTCAAGTTAAAGCAGATGGAAAAACACTCAACAAGAATCCCTACGCCTGGAATAATGGTGCCCACCAAATATCCCAAAGCCTTTTTCATTTCATCATACAATGTCTACGTAATTTGAAGTTTTTTCTTTCTTCTTTTCTAATGAGATTCATTTTTGCAGCAGCAAATTTGTTGTTTTTGGAGTCTCCGACTGGTGTGGGTTTTTCATTCTCTAACAAAATATCCGATTATAAGCACAGTGGTGAAGCACAAACTGGGAAACTTCTAGGTTACATGCAATCCTGTGTATTTTATGTTTGCTAGTTTATTTTACTGTACATGTCAGAACGACTAGTGCACGCCCGGTGATCTTGATTTTGTTTCTGTTTTGCAGCCAAAGATTCATGTGCATTCCTGGTGAATTGGTTTGACAGGTTTCCACAGTATAAAAACTGTGATTTCTACTTGGCAAGTGAAAGCTATGCAGGTAAGGATTCAAAATCTTCAGGCATGCTCTCATGGTGTTGCTTAATTGATTTTTTATTGTCTATATATATATCTTCAGGCATGCTCTCATGGTGCTGTTTAGTTGATTTTTTTATACAGTGGGTAGGAGTCAAATAGGATAGCAGTTCAGAACAAAACAAAAATTAACACATATCCTTATGGGACAAGAACAACAATAATATTAAAAAAAAAGCTGGTCTCAATTTACCCTATTCATCAGCAGAGCTTAAGAGTCCTATATGAACAAAACAGAAATTAACACATGTTACTATTCCACATGAACATTAATGTTCTGAATCTAAATATACATAGCAGATTAAATTATTATTCAATTGCAATAAATATATAAACTTTGTTTCATTTATAAAATAAATCTATATAATTAATTAGGGCAGCAGGTTGGAACAAAACAAAAATTAACACATCTTACATGAACATTAATACTTAAAAAAGAAGGCAGATCCTAATTTACATCAATAGAATCTAAATAAACTTACTTAACAGATCCCAATTCACTTCGATCCCAATTCACTTCATACATCAACAGAATCTGCTGTTGTTGTGAGTTATTTTAGTCATTGGATCTGTTGTTTTAGTGATTTCCACCTTAAAATTCACTCCTGATACCACCATATAGTTGATTGCTAGTGATTTGAAAAAGGCTTGAAAGCAATTTAGCATTTAATGCTGATTGACAGAGGTTTTCAGTCAATTTCTACCATTGAAGAAAGGTTTTCAAATATGTTTTCCATATATTGCAGACTATCCAGCTGCCACCATATTAGATAAGATTGTCATATAGCCTATTTTACCCAACCACCATTATTTACCAGGGTTTACACCAACTGAAATATCATTTCCAAACTACATTTACACATACTTTAAGGGTTTCTGCATGCCAAACACTTGTACAGTCTACTGTACTCATTTTTCAACCTACATTTACACATTTTTTAAGGGTTTCTGCATGCCACACTTGTATAGTCTATGGTAAGTGTATATATTGATTAATTGATTGCAGGTCTTTGCTAGTGTTGATCTAGGGTTTGTAACTATCAAATTGAGTTGTTTCTAGTAGCTTTTGAGTTGTCATTTCGTATAGAAGTAAAATCTACTATGTATAAATGAAATATGAAGTTTGTAAAGATTATTAGGGATTTGAAAACTCTCTCATCCTCCACGAACTCCAATATCATAGTTTGACATAGATTAGCAAATTTGGAATATTTTGATATTAAATCATACAATATTTCACTTTGACTTGAGTTTTCCCAAATCTCTGTTTATAACTCCACATTTGTTAGATCCTTCTGGTTCTCTTTATTGTCATATTTATCTTTCATCCTCCAGTAATGTGAGCATAGTAGTATGTTATTCTACATTATGGAAGGTAACTGTCACTTAAAGTCTCTTTACTAATATGTCTCTGCATTAATCATACTCTGCACTTTTAAAACTTGATGTGGAAGTCATCAAATAAGCATTGGTTTACCCTTCCTCTACTACTTTGTATGGTGTTACCATGCTTACACAGTCTCCATGACTACCTTCATGATGCATTTTATATGTTCCAGACCTACACTAGGTCTGCCTTAGTTCATCATTGTTGTCCTTTCCTTTTCAATTTCTATGTAAGCACCTTGTAGAACTATCTTATCCATGCTCCTAGAGAATATAAGTCATTGACTTTATATTTTGATTTTCTAGAGTAAAAATGGTTGCCTTCTCATACACTCTCATTCATGCCATCATACATATGTAAACATTGTGCTTCTTCATGTTGTCAAGATATAGTAGAAACCTTATCGCTGTCATATATGGAGTGTTGTCTTCATGATAACTATGATCTCTCTTTTTACTTATCCACTGTTATTTGAAGATTACTTTCACTGCCATGTACCTCTATCACTATCAACTTCACTGTGAGGGTTGTTACGTGCAATTTGACAAGGATTCATTGTGGTTTGAAAGCCTTATGGACTGTCCTCGTGACTTTGTCTATATCCTTTGAAGACTGTTTCCTAAGGGACTGTCATATGTATAAGCTGCCAACATGCATAGACTGAAAGCACTGTCATGGAGAACATACTGCAATGCTGCCCCTGGATCACTGAACAACAAAACCTTTATCATACTCTACACATCTTCTCTCACTATATTCTGCGCACAACATGTCTTGTCATGCTATCCTTAAACTCTCCCATAATTTGACACAAGGTCCTCATATATGTTAACTATCTTCTGTCACTTGATAAGAATTTACTTGTCATGATTGTCCTCTTTGATGTCATTGAATACCAAATTGTTAACTGTACTTCTCTACACTGTTATGTATTCTACAAGGCTTTGACTAGTTTGTATTCTCATTGCTATCTCCACCACTTGATAGTCCTAATGGACATTCCACAGGTCTATTGTTGTTCATTCATGGATTCTTTACTAACTTAAACTCACTTACATGACTCCTTGAAAACCATTCAAATAATGTGGTGACAGTCATTTGTTGATTTCTCCATCACTATAACTAATGACACTGTCAACTGTCATGCTCAACTATTGTTTGTCTTCCTTTACAGTGGCTTAGGGTTTCATGTCTATGAGTCTGCCCACCATTATTTGTAGCTTCACTTTGTAGCATGCTTTAAACTGTGCTTCATCAACTACTTAGGTCCATACACTGATGACAATAGAAAATATTGGATATAGGTTCACTGTTTTGAGTATGTACTTGGAACAAAATCATTAAATTCATTCACCCATACAATCCCTTTATCCTTCTATCACAAGAGTCCATATTGTTAAGCAATCTCCCTTTCCATTATAAAAATTGTCACTGTATTTCTCTCTACAAGCTCTGTGGACTATCATGGTACAATCATTTTGTTGACCGTCTTTTACACACTCTCTGGCACCTTACTCATTCATGCTCATGGGTCTGGCGACCTTTAGTGCCTCAATAGTCTTCATATAATGCAGACTATTCTCCTGCAGATCTAACCAGCATTCACACCTCATGAAGTTTGAATGCTCCATATGTCTTTAGCAGACTCAAGGATGGTTTGACAGTTTAATAAACAATTTGGTTGCATGCACCTAAACCCTTGCTAAGAGTAAGATTTCTCATGACAGGTTTATTCACTACAAGTTGTAATTTGACACCACAATCTTCATAGACTGTAGTTTCAAATGCCCTCTTCTTCATAGACTATAGTTTCAAATGCCCCTTGTAGATTGTCCTACATTATGCATGCAAGGTCACCTAAAGACATAGAGACCACTTTCATATGTAAACAACTCTGTCATGCATTGGACTATAGTCTCCTCACTATCATTTCAATGGCCCTCTCCACTCTTTTCTTTTGCCATAGTTCATAAAGTCCTATTATCATAACCACAACATCCAAGACAAATGCTCCAAAAGTTATTTCGATAATTACCCCTAAACTTAAGGCCTTTGCTAGATTATTCAGCCCCTTCAATCAGTCAACCAAGCAATTTGGTCACTTATAAATAGGGCCTATGAGTATTTAACCCAACTTGAAATTCAATTCTTTTTTTTACCAATGATATATGGAGTTTCTATAAAGAAAAATGGACCAAATTCCACTGGAGGTTTATACACTTGTTTTCTTAGATTGAAACCAACCCGAGTAACCTTTGACCGAGTAAATAACTTAGCATCCATAGAGAAAACTACACTGATATAATCAGATAGTCAGTCCTGTCAAAATGGAAGCAACAAAGATGCACTGCATCTACACCCAACTTGGTCTTAAGACTATCCTCCAAGCTTTTGAATCTCTCTGTCTTTCAGATCTGAAAATGAAGGGAGCCCTAAATTTCAATACACCCTAATAAGGTTTTTGACACTTGCATGTTCTAGGATTGGGCTTCAAGTTTCCAGAGCATTTTATGTCCCCAACTTTCATGTAAACATGATTTTTTTGATCTTCTTCAATCATTTGTATTGTCTTCTTAATTGTTGATCATGTGATAGTTTCCTTTTGATTCATTTTCTCCCAGTAATAACTTGTAATTATCAGAATAGTACTTTTTGTTCTACCAGAAACTAAATTGTCCTGAATGTAGAGATTGGCAGATTCTATTTTCTAAATTGCTACAGGCATTATATTAACAAATTTACATTATTATGGTGCACACTATCCTTTTATTGATACTTTTAAGTCAATAATTCAGGATCATCTATGAAACAACACATATTTATCGAAATGTATTAATGTAATTGCTGCCATTTAATTCATTTGCAATTATATTGGTAATAATTTGTAAACTTACTAGAATGGTACTCTGCTTTTCCTGAAACTAGTATTGTTCCAAATTTTGAGGACATACTGGTTAAAATTTTCTGAATCATATTGCATTGATCTTTTGGAGTCAACATTTCATTATTATATTAAGATGAAAATAGGTGCTACAATTTCCTCCATACACCAAGCTTTGGCATGCAAGCTCATTTCTGTAAAATCAGTGGCAGTTGATTTATTGCTTTTATTGTTCCAAGAGTTTAGAATATGCTCGAAAGTTAGGACCCTGATGCCTGTTTCTTCATTTCATTTAGGAACATACTTCTGGTCTAGCAAGGTTTGCCTTTGCAATTCAAAATTTCTAAGCATTTTCTCTCTATATTAGTATTTATTATGCTACCATTTCATGTATAATTAATTCAAAAAATTCATGCTTTGCAACCTAAGAGTTTGTGAGTCATGGCTCTCTTTTTTCTAATATTTCAGTGGCCATCATATAGCATGTGCATTTTTTTTAATAACTGGAGTTTCTGTTGCATAGTGATGTACATATTATATATTGAATCTTTGTAGTGGAGTGCATAAATTGACAAGACATGAATTTCTTGAACTACTCAAGTTTTACAAACTTAACCTCCCTCTGCTTTAAAAGAAGTAATGCAATAACTCCAGTTGGCTTGCATGCTTTAGCGGGCCTTGTGAAACTGAAAAGCCTGGATTTGGAGAGGTGTACACAGATTCATGGTGGACTAGTGCATCTAAAAGGTGAGTTATGTTGCATTTGTTCTTTGGCTAAAATTTAATAGTTGTGGATATTATTTTAATTGAACCATGGTTATCAGATCCTGTCTTATACAATATATATGGATGTAATTTACATTGGCTGTCTAAATTGGTTGAGCAATTGATATTTTGATTTTCTTTCTAAATATGCAACAGACATGGTTAACAGATTTTGAATAGGGAAAATCATTTAATCATAGTGAAAGCTTTTTATGTACATAAGATGCCAAAATCCATGGTAGATGTTTATGTACTATACATGTTGATTGACATTATCAAACAGTACTTGGGAGTTGTGAAATCACTAAATTTCATATACTTTAGGAAACAAAATTTGTGATTAGGAGGCCTTGCTGGCCTCCTTTATGAAGCCCACTATCATCTTTTTCTTAAGTCTATTTATTGTTTTTAAGTTTTTTAAGAAATTTTTGTAGAGCCAGAGGGAAAGAGAGTATCATATAAAAGCTCCTGAGAATGAAAGCGAGAAAATTTAATCAAACTGAAATTGTAGAAGGTGTTTATTATCATCAACAATGGATTTAAAACATATAAACATACCTGTAAGCCTCCAGATTTTTTAAATAAGAAATCCGATCAAAATAGTGAAGAACTGACAAAAACTGGAGTAGAAAGTTACAGATTGCAAAGTTTAGTCTGAAACTGAAGCCAAAGAGAAGTATAGGTAGGGCGCCCAAGATCATGAAGCTAGATCCTCAGAAAAGAAGACGTTTCTCCAAGAAAAGCCAAAAAAACCTTATTTGCAACATCTTAGAAGATGTGCCCAAGTAGCTATGATGCCTGCCATGAAGAAGGAAGAACACCAACCAATAAACCCTCTGTTTCTGATGAAGAACACTACAAAAATCTGTTGAAGCACTGCAGAACTTCTGAAATGAAGCTCTCTAAATCTGCACCAATTCAGCTGATCTCTCACAGCCTCACAAGTGCTCACATTGAAGAGATTTTGTTCTCCAATGGTGGATTTGCTGCAAACCTGATCACAGGATGAAAGCAAGGGAAAAAACCTCCAAGGCAAAGTTGAAATATTCAAAAAGATGAGTTTCTCATTGCCCAAATCCCTTATATAGCAAAGGAGGTGAAAACCTAAGGAGGCCGTACCTTTTAGGGTTTTAGATCATTTAAATTTATGGAAATAAACTTAAGTCACTTTCCATAGTCTAGACTTTGATTTTTGGCGCCTCCTTTAAGTGATTAAAAGATATAACTTAAAATATTCACTTTAGACTTTATTTAAGTGATATAAGAATTATAAAGTCAATTTGACTTTATAAAAAGACTTTAAGTTAAAATATAACTTAAATCACTTAAGTAAGCCTATCTCCCTCAATTCTCAACAGAATTCAATGCCATCAGAAGCAAAGAAACTCTTGTACTGCCAAGGCCTGCAATGAGCCTATCCACGATCTCAGAAAATGAAATCGACCGAACTCTCCAGAAGGTACCACTGACCCTCTAACCAATCCAGTTAGCCCACAAGGGTCCAAGAAAAGGCTAACCATCACCAAACAAGATCACGCTGAAAACGGGGACATTACAGTCCGCCCTCCCTGAAATTGCTTGTCCGCAAGCAATCTCAACAACAAAGGATCAACCACTCCACCAGGATCCCAAGGATAGTGCCGTGAAATGTCCCTACTGTCATCAACTGTCCTCCGCTGCTCAACACTGATCTCAACTTCACCATGCCAAAAGTGGTGAAGCCAATGCATGGAACTCATCCAAAACACAGTACCAATCATGTCGCCACTTGGATCCCAATATAAACGGTACTCACATCCATCCATCATAATAAAATAAGAATATCGGGAAGCATCCGCAACACAACATCTTTGTCTATAGCTGGAACCCATGATGTCATCATATCCTGTCAACCAATGGTACCAACCATCTAGCAATGTAGCTCCTAAATCCCAACTCTGCAAATCATGCCAACTCCAAGTAGGACAACCATCGATCAATGAAGAGTCTAAGAAGATTAAATCACCAAGCAACAAGTAGATAGCTGCCAGATCGTGAGTAATATCTAACTCGAAGAGAAGATCATCATACGGAATACCATCTACTCTAGGAAGAGAAACTGGATCATCGTCATCCCATATGCAACCCCTAGAAGAATGAGTTTCCAAACTTTGAACAATTTCAACCTCACATGGTGAATCATTATTAGAACAAGGTACATATCCATATCCATCCTCTCTTTGAGTTAAAAGCCTTCTAAGGTCATCTATCCTTTTATGTCTTGCTATGTTTAGGTGATTGACTTTTTCCTTCACCCCTTGAAGACGTCGTTTTGCATTTGCAGCAACTAACCTAGCCTCCTTGGCCTTCCTCAACCACTCTTCATTCAGCATTTCAGACCTTCTAATCTTTTCAATGCCAAAGTACACAAAATCAGTCTTCTTATGCTTGATATCTTCATGTCCACCAATGGATGTAGGGCTTCCATCAAAGGAGGATATCATCTCATTGGCTTGCTCATGATTACAAGCTCCCATTTCATGAGAATGATGAGGCATTAAGCTGCTGTCCTCAAACAAATCCGTAATGACATCATGCCATTGTAAAATGTCTCCTCCATCATGTGTATACAAAACACTAGTGGCTGCTCCACTAAGTAAAGGATCAACTTCCGCATCAAACAGCAGATTATCACAAGAGAAAGTAGCATCCGCCTCATAAAGAGAATTGTTTACAAATTGAGCCCCATATCTGTTCTGATCCCAAACACATACCTCTGTCCCCACGGAACTAGAAGCAAAATGATAATCCTCCTGATTTATCTCATACTCCTCCTCTAGGATTTCCTGTTCTATCTTCTCACTTTTTTCAGGGATGAGAATGATAGAATGCAGACTCCCATCCTTAATACCAGCTTGCTGGTCCGTTATCAGCAAACTCATCACCCTCATAGAACCACTCCATTTGTCTATTTGAACCCTTAGGCTTAAGAGGACAATTGTGGTTTTGGTCATAAGGAGTTGTGCAATAGAAACATAGCTTCCTCCTACGCAAATCATTTAATGTCTCTCGGTCCAAAGGAGCTGCAAACTTGCTCTTTTCATCAATCTTTTCTGATTCCTTAGGTTCTGATTTGCCATCACTATAGGATGAAGATGCTTCTGCTTTTGAAGTGAACTTACCATGTGAAGCTGTAAGTTCCATGCTACGAGCTTTCCTCATGGTTTCCTATAATGTAGGGGGATCAAATGCCTTGATCCATCCTTTCATAGGCTCGAAAAGTCCCTCAATGAAGAGTATGATCAGCCTCCTCTCAGAAATGCCTGTAACCATAACTGACAATTTCTGAAACTCTCCAATATATGACTCCAAACTACCTAGTTGTTTCAGCTATGCTAGGTCTCTGAAAAATAGCTCGAGATCACGTTTGTCAAACCTCTCTACCAGTCTATCTGTGAACTCTTGGTATGAAGTAATCTGATCATGGTGAAGAGTAGCCATGCCATGAATCCACCAATCATGAGCTACGCCATCAAGGTGAAGTGCTGCAAATCGAATAGCATCTTCCTCGGGCATGGGACGTAGAGTCAAGAATGTATCTAACTTGCTGATCAAAGCACGTGCTGTAACTCTACCACTACCATCATAGTTCGCCAAGGTGAGTTTATTGGTAGCCTGTCTAAGATCAGTGTGCTTGTACCAAGGCCTCCTGTCATTCCTATTTTTGTTATGTTCTCTCCTCTAGCTCATGAATCTATCAAAGTTAAGGTGCTCCTTAACTCTAGGTGGCAATGCATCCCATTCATCATGCATAACCATGATGTTATCTGCAAAGTTAATCTCACCACCCTATTCAACCTCTTCCTCATCCTTAGTATCATTCCTGGTGAAGGTAGGACATGTTGCTCTATCAAAAGTGCAAGCTGGAACAATAGGTCTATGAGGTGCGCCCTGGATAGTGCCCTCATGATCATGCCCTGGATGCTGGCCTCTCTGAAGTGTTAAGTTATCTACATTTGTGCTGAGTTGCTGGAGAATATTTGCTACCTGTTCTTGACCTGCAACCATACCTCTTAGCACATCTCTAGCTTCTATATCCTCTTTGTTCATGTGAGAACTTTCTCCTTCCCTGTTAGCCATATTATCCAAGTCTATTTCCTCCTCCTGTTCGTCAAATGGAAATGGTGGAAAAGGATTATGATCACCTCTTTGATTTCTAGGGCCCCCACAAGAGTAGAACTTGTCAAAACCCTCCTGGTGTGACTTCATAAATTTTTTCAAACCCACAAAGCTGGTGGGATCAGAGCTCTGATACCACTGTGATGAGCCTTTCCAGATCTCATAAAGAAATCGAGAACTCTCGGAAGGTACCATGACCCTCTAACCAAAACGGTTAGCCCACAAGGGTCTAAAGAAAACTAACCATCACCAAAACAAGATCCTGCGAAAAGCGGGGACATTACAACAACCCTGATTAAAACACATAGTAAATGGGCATACAAAGGATTCTAACAACAAAATTAAAAACAAAAATATATTATTATGATTTCATTTTTTTTCTTTTATTTTTTAAATACAAAAATACAATAGAAATAATGCTAACTTCAGACCACTTACTTAGAGTCTATTGTTGTCTAATCATGTGGGATTGATCATGGATAAGAAAAGAATAGAATATATAGATTAGAATGCTTTTTTTAGCTCTTAGGACTTATTGGAAGAAAAGAAGAACTTAACAAAATGATTTTTTGCAAGATCTTTTATGTTCCTTACATCGATTATTGCAAGCAACTTGCCTAGTTTTCATTCAGACGAAAAAAGTTCCCTGGTTTTATACAATACATTGTTCATTGCCTACTTTATATATATATAATGTATATAGTGTTTCATGTACAATTCATTTTGTGAAGTCTAATCGCTGGTACAAGAGAAAAGTTCAAAGTACTTTCTATAGTTTAAGGATTTTCCTTAAACTACTCACCTCCAAAAGAGGACATTGTTATTCAAAGTAATGCACCTAGTGACATCTACATACTGGTATCAAGGGAAAGTGGTAAGTAGATTGTTTATAACTCTAAATTTGTTACATCCTTGTGGTTCTCTTTATTGTCTCTTTATCTACTTTACAAGTTAGCATGCGTAATTAGATAATCCAGAAACTCTACTCAAACTGATTTATGTTTGTTCTGTTTTGTAGGATGAGATTTGTTCTAGGAAGGAATGGAAATGAAGAGGTAACATTAATCAGCTCTTGTTTGATATTTCCTAATTATTTCATTATTTGGTGGTGTGACTGTGAATACACAAGTAATTCAATTATCAGAATGGTGAATCTAAAGAACCTTTCAAAATTTTCACATTTGTTTTCATGTTTGTTCTATCACCAACTAGCTTATGATTGGGATAATTAGTAATTCCATAGTATAGATTATTAGAACCTCAACAATTTTGAATGTTAGTCTAGCACCACAAATGGTTGTATTTTCTTCTATGGGTGCCAACATTATCACTCCAAACATCATCAAGGTTAGTTACTGCGATCATCACTTCCAGATCATGAGATTCATTCTAAATTGTAGTCCATATTCAAACTCCTCAAATTCAAGCTCCTCGTCCTTCCCCTCTTCTTGTTGTTTCTTACACAGGATTTCACAACACTCATTGATGTCATCAATGGTGGACTGAATCTCAGATTTATAAGTTTCAAAAATTTACCTGAGGGTTTCAAATCTACTTCTTAGTAGTTCCTAGGTGTGAGCGGCCCTTAGGTCCAACTCCCTAGTAAATTAGAAAAAAAAAAACTAAGAACTCCATACCTATGCTATACCTTATGATGTCATAGTAGAAAAATCTAAAAGACAACCATCTAAACTACAAATGTTGCAAAGCATGTTCAAGGATTGAACAACTAGAAAAACAAACCAAAATATTACATTACCCATTGGTGTGAATGGAGGTGTAGACTATCATTACATTGCACTTCATTTACTTTTTGCATAACATGTTCCTTAAATGTGCCTTTGATTTGATTAAACATGGATTTTATAAGCATAACACTTCCTCTTATGAGTTTGATTTTGATTACAACTATGAGGAATATTTTCTAGACCAAAATATTACATTACCCATTGGTGTGAATGGAGGTGTAGACAATCATATAACACATACTTGTTCTTTGGTCAGTGCTTGACCTACTTGTTATCATGTTGGACAGGGATGAAGTCTAGAAAAGATAAATTTGAGATGATAAAATCTATATTTGGGGTTGATTGTGGAAAGTTTGCAAGTTGTGGATGTAAGTCCACTGGCCAAATCTAATGAGTTTCTCTTTTATGACATGCCAAATAGCTTATGACTATGGGTCTATCTTGCTATGTGATGAATAATTCTATGTATTCTTTTATTTTTTGTTTCTTAGAGGTATCTGCACTTATGCTTATGCACGTGCAAGTAGAAATGTTGCAGTACATTGTCACACTTGTCATGAAACAGGTTACTAGTATTTTCTTGCGGATTTGTAAATATGTTGTAAGTTGGAATTAAAATTCTTTGCTAAATTTAAGGTATCATTTATAAATATTACATTTTGGTATTATTTTAGTAAACATCTTTTTTATAGTTAAATTGTGGTTTATTTTCTCTCATAACTTTTATCTTAAAAATCACAGGTATGACTTCTATCATAAATCTTGAGCTTGAATTACTGGATTTGGATTTGTGGGCAACAAGGTTGATTAAACAAAGGCAGCAAAATGTATGGATGGTGAAGGTTCAGCCGATGCCTTATCTTCCTTAGAATGATGCTGAGATGTCTGAATTTTGAAGTGGTGAGGAGACTTATTTATTTGCATTTTTTTGAGTTTTCTTTCCTTGATTGCAAATAAAAATTTAATATGTAACTTTTGTCCATAATAGACCAAGCTCCTAGACTCTAATATAATATCGGAGTTTTGACTCATCATCGTGTAGCTTATATGTGAGAAACTGGTGTTATTTTACTTCTAATTGAAGGTTCTTGATTGTCAAATTCATTAATTGAGAAAACTACTATTCATTTCCATCAAAAACATGTTGCTATCATAATCTCTCATATTAGGCTGAATGGATTATAGAGGGAAGAATTATATTTCATATTTTCCTTTAGTCTACAATCCAGTATCTTCATCTCCTTTGTGTTATTTTGTCATGATATTAGTCTAAATTTCTCTCTTGCTGTGTGGTAATTTCTCTTCACGTTATATTAGAATGGGAGAAGGCTGGGTGTCATTTATTATTGTTGGATAGGAAGTGGTCTTGATTTACTAATTAATGTTGTGCAGAGGTTGCTAGGTGCTTAGGTTTGGCTATTAATCTCTTCTTGGAGATAAGAAGATTGTCGATGGTTGGAAAACACTGCAAGGTAATTCAATGTTTGAATTGGGTGTGGGATGACCTAATCTTTTGAGGTTGTCAAAGTTTGACTTTGAACTAGTGTAAGGATTCTTATTCTCATGATAATATGTTTTGATATGTTGTTAAGACTACAAATTTCTTGGTTGGATGTAATGTACAAGGCATTCATTGCAGAAGCTGTATGGTTATTTTGTGAATATCTTTATGATGATCAAGTTATGAGTAAATTTACTTGTTTGTTTTAGATAGGGATTTTTATTGAAATTCAAAATATTGTTTTCTACAGGAATTTGGTGAAATATATGAAACTTAAAAAAATTTGGAACTAGCTTTGGAATAGTTTGAGCGAGTTGCAAAGCTCTATCGAGGTGGAGAAGTTACTAGTACAACTAACTAGTGCCAACTTAAAGTTGCATAGTTTGCAGCCCAACTTGAGCTGTAAGTTAATATGAAAGAAAATATTTGTAAAAGTTTTTTGGGATCACATATTTTCACTTTTGGGCTATCAAATGACCACATTGTAGTGGCTACATATAATTGGATACTTTTTTGGGGTTTGATTTGCAGATTCATTATTTTCAGTTCATGTGTAGAGACTTGTGGATTTGTGGTTCTTTAAATGAATAATGCAAATGGATTTACTTGTTAAATCTAATATTGTTTGCTTGCAGGAAAATTTTGCTTTCACCCTATTGATTATCTTAAAGGAAGAATTCAACTCTCCAAAATTGTATCAAATTCACGAAAGGTTGTGCTATGCTAAAAGATGATTTGGAAATCCTATCATTCATCAATATCAAAGTACATGATTTAGTGGATTGTTACAATGAAAGGTTATCAACCTTTGAGAGGACTAGGCACAGGCACGCAAGGAGAAGAAAGTTCCCACTTTGGAATGAAATTGTTTAGTCTAGAAAATTGAATCAACTCTTTGTCAAGCTGCCTTGCCATGCTCGAAAGAGTTATGCTGGTAGTTGAGTATATTCCATTGGGTTTTAGGAAAATATTAACATTATCTTTCCTAGAAATGAATCATTTTCTCACGCCATGTTATGATGTATGTGTTGCTCATGATTGTATGAACAGTTTTATAAACTATAAATAAAAAATACTTATTGGCATTAACTTTATGAGTTCGAATTATGATGCATTATTTTCATTGTTTTTTTATGAACATTATGCTTTGCGTATTCATCAACTATCCATTACTCCCAACTTCAAAATCATTGATAATTTATGTCATAATTTTCCATCGCATTTGGAAAAATAAAAATAAAAACTCCAACCAACAGGAAGACAATGAGAATTTGAAAACATTCAATGTTGAAAACCACACTAAAAAATATTTAAAATAAATTGTTTACTTTTTTAATACATTTTTACATTATTGTCTAGAGAGACAATTTTGAGAGACAATATGTCTTTAATCCCAACTAGTCTCTAAAGAGACAAAAATACTTCTATTTCATATTGTCTTTATAGAGACAATTTTTAAGACAAAACTTTAAGACACTCGCTTAAAGACAATACTCAATATTTTTTTTGTCTCAAATTAAGACAATTTACTCAAAAATTGTCTTAAATATTGTCTTAAACCGCCCCTCTATGTAGTAGTGTGTGATCACAACCCTTTGAGGTTCTCTGTTTATCAAAGCAGGTGCCTTTACTAGGTTTCCACATTCCGTGTTATCAAAACAGGTGCCTTTGCTAGGTTTCCACATTCCGCGTTCTTGCATCCTTGGAGGTTACCGTAGTTTATATGCATGATTTTCCTTGTTTCAAAGCTCATAATTAGGCGCGGACAGAAAGGACGCTGGAAGGTTGTGGAATTTGAATTTACATCTGTGCAATGGTCACCATCATCATCGCTGTCAAATTGATTTCCAAGCAATGTATTAGGATAAGCCCGACGCTACTGATGGCAACCTGTATCTAATCGAGATTAGGTAAAACATATGGCTGTATTATTATTAGCTTCAAAGCATGTTGTAGTGCTGGAGATTCTTTTCAATAGCATAGTAAATGAAATCCGTTCTCCCTTATTTCGCCATCCCTGTACTTCCATTATCTAAGTATTGAGTTTAGCTGAAATTCGAATTCCATTTTTAAGTTGGTCATGCTAGAGGGTTATTCTATATTTTGCCTGAGCTTTCACCCAATGATCAAATCGTTCTCTTAAGAAAATTGTTGCTTTATGGTGCCAGTGAATTAATGGCTCTCAATATTGAATTGATAAAAAAACCCCCAGGATTCGATGCTAGGAACTATGCTTTGATTTGAGTTTGAAACGTATCCTTGGAAGTGTGGTATGAATATCATGTTGTGATGCGATCTTGATACACATGTGCCATTCTTTCTTAGTCACTACCAATATCATATTGTTTTGACAGTGAATTTCATTAAGTTGGTAGACCCGCCGATTGTTGGGGCTTTGGCCTGTAAAGAGTTTTTAAATGTTGATTGAGATAGGTAGTTGTAGGCTAGAGATTTGATTTAAGGCTCTAGTGCAACTGTCAGCTTTATCATGCTATTCTTCACCTTCTTAACCTTGTGCCTGATTGCCACTTCAACTATTATTATCCTCTTGGGAATTATTTCCACTGCCATCTCCCAGATATTATAGATCTATGTATAACATTCATGCAGTATGAATAACTCACTATTCTGCCAATCTAATTGGCCTTTATAAACTGAAGTTTCTTTTGAGCCACTAGCACTACTTTTAGTGCCTTTTTGTACTTTTCTATTGCTAAAGATCGTATGTGGGAATTTAATCATTTGTTTAGAATGGTTGATGTGCTTCGAGTTCTCCATTTATCTCAACCTTGAGTTTTGTTTCACTTCCTCATCTTCATCATCATCGTTAAATGAGTATGCAACTTCAGTATATACTTTGGAGCTAACTTTTGTTGTGTTTTCTGGCCTTTACAACCACTAATTCCTTTTATTCTAAATTATCATAACGCAGGCTTACTTTTCAGATTGTTTCATTTAGCATCACCAATATTCTCCGCAAGAACATTGTACCTGTTTAAAAATGAAGGAAATGACTAGCATCTCTCAAAACCATTTCTTTAGCCCATTCGATAATAAAATTATAGTCTTGAAATATTTAAATTATCATGCTTTCTCTTCCCTCATAAGTGAAATGGTCCTCTTGTAGATTACATTAAAAATAGATGTACTCTTTTGTTGTTAAAAGGCGTGTCCTCTTTTATTGACTTGGGAATAAAACCACAGTCCTTTGATTCTTCATAAGATGTGATTTTAAATAGAGAAAAGTTTTTAAAATAAAGAAAATGTGGGTTAGTTAATAATATTCCATTATTTAAGATAAGCTTTTGTTTTATTATCCTTTATAAGGAAATATTTAAAGGGTAGAAATGAATGAGAAAGGATTGTTTCACTTATTTATATTAGAATTTAAATATGTATTTCTTTTAGAAGGAATAAATAATTGAATTATATCTACATATTTTTATGATTATAAAGAAAATTTAAAGATTATAGAGAGAATTTAAATATAAGTTGAAAGTTATATCTAAGAAAGTCAAATATATATGTTCCTATATGTACATTTATATGGATTGGTTTATGCATAGTCGGTATTATAATCCATTATTTTGAAAATATATTTTTGGTTATTATATTTATATATAATATTTAAGTGTGAATATGTATAGTGGGTTATAAGTGGTGGTATTGAAAAGAACAAAAATGTTATTTGATTAAAGAATATAAATTGAGAATTTTAATTAGATGGGTATTACGATAAAGGCTATCGAGTTATATTTATGGTCAAGGATTAGTTATCAGATGTAATTATTATACATTTCAGATTAATAATATAAATACATATATTTGAGATTAGGGTTCGCTAAATTAGATAAGGGAGTTTACATATCAAAGTCTTGGTTATATAAAGGTTAAACAATAAAGTTAGATATATATGTGAATATAGTTATTAGTTTAACAAAATGAGTTAGTTTAGCAATCAACTACAACATAATAAATTAGAGTTCTATTTTGAGATGGAGTAATAAGATAGATGTTATGCTTTATATCTGGGTTCTCATTGAATATCTTTGTGCATTTTGAATAGGTAATTAAGTGAATTGGATTTGTTGGTTTATATAGATAAGTGAATGGTTGTAGATTCGATAAATGATTTTGATTAATTATATTTAGTTAAACGAAGGGCTTATGTAAATGAATAAAATTAGATGATCTTATGAAAGTCAATTTCCCTTATATTCATTTAATAGTTGATTTGTGAGTTCTCTATAAGGATAGTCCTATAGAATACTTATGATTGATATCATGATTTATTTGATTGTTTGAGTGGGTTGATCTTCGAATTGAGATTGTGTATTGTTGATTGTTGTCGTTGTCATAATTGTTGACTTTGTTAAGGGTGAATATTTTCCATATTGTAAGGGTATCTTGAGAGGAGAAAATAGAGGTCTCCCTTAGATGCTTAGTTGAATTTGTATCGAAATTGATTATGTTTGCTTTTGTTGAGTCTGAAGATTTTGTTGGGATGTTGCCACTCATTATTTCATACTTGTTGACTCGTTAATTGTGGAATGAAAATAGTTCTTTGAGATCTTGTTATTGTTGACTTTTCTTTGATGGGGAAACCTAGTGTTAGCATTTTGAGAGTCTTCTAGAGGTTAGAGGGGATATGGTTGTTACTTGCAAGGTTTGGTATGGAGGGCGACAACCTAGGAGGATCCGCCTTGGATAACCCATATCAAGCCTGAAGTGTTTATTTGAGTTTTATGTTGTCTCACCTATAAGTGGGTGGTTTCATGATTTTTTTATTCTAATGATGATTGACCTTTACACTTGGATTGTGTTACATGGGGTTGAGCCTTGCACTTGAATGTGGTTTTCATTACTCTGAAGCTCTAGTGTGAGATGGTGCATGCCTCACTTGGTGTTGTCATTTTGTTTGGATTTGGTATCTTGTGCAAGTTGGCTTGTCATTTGTGATTTAGAGATTTTGTTGTTAGTTGGGGGAGTGGCTCTCAATGGGGGTCGACACCCAAAGTGGCTGGTCCAAAATAACCCATTTTGAGTTTAATCAAGTGATAACTTAATTAATTAATTAGGGGTTTTTGGGTAGATTCACACATTAATTCAGATAATGTAGCCTCACTCATGGGCCCAAGTGCTCATTTAGGCTTGGGATGAGTGGGAAGGCCTTGAATGGCAAGATCAACTGCCTTGCCTCTGCATAGTAATTTTGCAAGGCATGTTGATCCCACATGGCGAGCATGGGGGTCTGACAGCCGGTAGAGGTTACCAAGATAACCCGGGATGGGGGCTGACAGCCTAGGAAGGTTATGCCAGGTTAACCCATGACTACCTATGCGATGACACTCCACCCTGTAACAACCTTGTATTTTTTTGTTCCCATCTTTTTGTTCTTGAGCCTCTAGAGGCGGATGTTGTAATGTGTTTGTTAATGCTTGATTATGTTGTCTTGGGTTGGTTATTTCATATGTTGGTTACATCTTGGATTGGTTATTTCTTGTGATGAATGTATTTTTCTGTTATTGTTGTTCTCGTTTTGAAGTCTTGTAATCCTTGTTTTGTTTGATGTTATTCGTTGAGGTCCTTGTATTCTCCTAGCATGGGGAATGGGCTTTCGGGTCCACGTGATCGGATGGAACGTGTTATGCACCCCATTGGGTCCCCAGTTGAGATCGAGTTGGAGCCAATTGCAGTGACTCCTGAGTTGTACCAAATTTGGATCCATCCTTTTAGCTTGTACTCATTCAATTCATTTGTATCATCTCTTGTTATTGTACATTCCCAGTCACGATGGGAAGGAGCATTGTAACCTCATGGTATTAATGTATTGTCCATATTCATGTTATTATCTTATGGTTATTGGTGTATGTCTATCTTTCATGTAATGTAAAGATGTTGATATGAAAAGTAATGCAGTTATGTAACTCCAACAGACTTTGTTATATGTTGTACATGTAAAGTTGCATTTCATGTGATATATGTTGTTGCATGTTAGTTACTTTTAAAAAAAAAATTATGCCATAAATGTTAGATATGTTAGATATATTTTTATTAGAATATATCACACTAATTTATTTAAATATGAATATAAAATATATTAAGAGAATGATAAGGGTACATATATAAAAATAATTTGATAAAACTAAAAGTGCATTTATTTTGACATATCTATAACTTCATATCATATAGGCATGCAAATTTATTGTATATGTATATTCATTCATTAATTTTATTTATTTATTTTTAATTTTTAATTTTTCTCTTCTTAAATATACAAGTATGTAATTGTAATTGAGTAAATTTGGGCCTATTCATGTTGATTCTTATTTGAGAGCTTATACATATTCTAATGAAATCTTGCATTTCATTATAACACATTCATTCTCCACCTAAAGTACCATAAAATTTAACTCTTAATTCCAACCCTCTTTTTTTACTTTGCTGCAAGTTGGTGATTAGTCTTGACTTCTAATTTATAATACTTTTAAGTTTATTTACAACCATAAGTTCTCCACACACCACATCACATTTAAGTTTATTTACAGCTAGAAGTTCTCCACACGCATCATATAAATTGTACTCACACATATACTCAAGGAATGAAAAGAACAAAAAAGAACATATTGAGCATTATTCCACTTTCCAACACTGTCACAAGGATTCTTATTTATTTTAATTAAAAATTTTCATATGCTTTATCCTCCTATTATATGAATAGTTACAGTTATATTCATCCTTGGAGTCCCATAAAAGTGTTGCACCCAAAATAACCTAATAATTGTCTACAAAATATTCATCCACCTATAAAGAATAGAGAGTAACATTCCAAAAAGGAGGAAAGAAAATCTCACCATCCACCCTATATGGCATCATCAAGCCATTAATAGGCTCTAGCCATCCCTTGAGCAAGGAGAGAGCACCCAAACCCTAAGATTTAAACAACAATCAAAACCAACAACAAATAAATTTTATTTTCCAGCATGTTGCATAAAACCCATGAGAGATACTTCTTAACAACCTCAAACTCCACACATTATGGTTTATTCAAAAACCCATAATCCCCAAAACATAGTCACACAACTTAAAATCTTAAAAATTTCTACACTATTTTTAGTAGAAAAACTACAATAACAATCAATAAACCACTATAACACAATCCAAAGTGTATATGGTAAAAAGGAGATGAGACAATCATCTCTTTAAGCTTATTTATCTCCTCCATTGCACCTCCTCTTCCTCCAAACCCTCTTTTCTTTCTTTTAAAATCTCCTTCCTTTTTTTCTCCCCCCAAAGCTGCAAACAAAACCAACATAAAAAATGAATACTAAGTAACACTGCCTTTCCATTTCTCCCCACCAACTCTTCCAACCACCAAAGTTCCTTTTTCATTTAAGAGGCATGGTGTTCACATGGGTCTTCATACTCCCATTTTCGTCACTAACAAAAAAATACATTTAAAAAGGTTCAAAACTCATGTTTTATGTAATTTATGGGCTCAAAAAGATGTGTGACCCTTAGGTACACACTTAGGACTTTCAAAAACACAATTATAAGAAAAATTTAACATTAGAAACACTTTTTTAACTCGCTGGAAAATATACCCTTTTGAACAAACATAAAAAATCAAATAACAAAATTAACAATAGCCTAGAGGAAAACTCACAATATAACTATCACATTGACATCAAGCACACTTTCTCCCACGAAGATATCAAATAAAAAAATTATCAATAACTTGAATATTAAAAGACAATTTATAGTATAAACTATAATATCAACATCAACAAAACAACACTTCAACAAATGAAGTGCTTTAACAGGGTTTTGGTGTCTCTCCCTTCTCTCCATTAGCCATAAATTTTCTATACAATAATCCACATTAAGCTCCTATACTTACCTCTTATACTTACTTGGAGTTGATCATTTATTCTAATATTGTTACCTTGACTTGCTTCCTCACATGCTGGATGGCAACCTTCTTCCATTGTTATGAAACTCTTGGGACCTCTGAGACCTAGCTTTCATCAACCATTTGACTCATTAGCAAGTTTGTGCAGCTAAAATTTAATACCACATTAGTAACCATATTTTACTCAACTAATTTTGTTATATCTTGTTTCTTGAAAATAACTCATTTATAAAAGAATCACCCGTCATCATAATCTTAGTTAAACAATCACAATTTCATATTCCATACTAATAATTAAATATCTTGCATCAATCATCTTCTCAAGTTTAAATAATCCATATTCTCTAGTATTACTTCAAGCATTAATTTGTATCGTCAACATTCTAACACGTTATAAGGTACAAGCATTGATAATTTCCTAGATAATCAACATGTAAGAGGGTTATGAAAAGTTTCCTTGACAAAATAACCATATTTTCTATGTAAGTTCTATGAAAATAATTATTCTATATGACTCCATTCCAATGGCCAACACCAACACATCTATGAAATTATACCATGTACCTATTTTATTTAGCCCGAAATGAAGCACATACCAAGGAATATTGAAACGTTATTAGTCACATAGGGATTGGTCTTACATTCCCCTCCCCATAGAGTAGACTTCCTCCTAGAAGTCTCTAAGGTTTAAGAGATATAATTCTAATATGATCATGCACTCTGTATTGTTAAAAATGTCAGGCCCTACTGGTTATAATCTTGAAAATCATCAAAATATAAGAATGGAATATAATTTTAGAATAATTTCTTTCACAATGTTAGCATCCATGTATTAAAAGGAAAAATCCATCCCGCAAACTATAGTTCATATACAACTCAACACAAGAAGGTTACACCATTCACATAATCTTTCAAATCGATACCACAATCGTCTAAAGTAAGGTCACACATATGTATTAAGGTCCACTTCGATATCATATAATCAATAATCTCATCATCAATGGTTAACATATAGCACTAATTTCAGCTAAGACATTTTTGAATTCATATTGTACTTCTCAACATTCTTCAAGGAGCACTTAACATCATGTCATTATGCATAACTCTATCACTTAGTACACAATTAGTCAACATCACATACACTTGGTTTTAACACATATATCACAATTAGCCACATAGGATTCACATCACAAGGCTCACACTATGGTTTTTATAAGAATGAACTATGTTGAGTGCCCATGAACCACATTACCATAATACTATAGAATCTGTAACCAAAAATATTGAATATAAGTAAAGCAAATGTGCCATCATTATGCAACCATGTATTTGATGAATCTGTATCCTATAATGCTATGATCATAATAGGAAAGATGGTCTCGAGGTCCTTTTCTAAGGACCCCTCCATGCATTTCCTAGTACCTTCCTCTTGTTTGTGTAATGGGGTTAGCCTCCAAAAGGAAGGTACACAAGTAATCACTCACATAGAAAAATAGGGAAAAATGGATTATGACCGTCCCATATCAGTCCCATTTACAATTTCCATCCTCACAATAAGATTCCACAAGCCATCTGTTCTTCTGTATGACCTACCAGGGATCCCTCCTAGATATGGTAGTTCACATAGATGACATCATGACACATGAGCCAACAGTTGTAAATCATAAGAAGGCCTCAAACAACAATGTCAAACCAATAATATAAAATCATAAACCAAATTCATGATAAAAAACTTTATACAAGAAATACAAAATTCAACATTTCAATGATCAATGGTGCAAAATTCCAATCAAGAAGAAGCGATTAAGAAAGTCCTTGAGGCAAAGAGAACCAAATGAAACACATTAAAATTCAATACTATTTGCTTAAAATAACGAAAACAAATTGTAAATAAATAAAATAGAAATAAATCACATTTTCACAAAATTGCACATCACATGCACTATGTGACTTTGCTAAAGCCACCCAAGGGGATGAGGGGAATATTGCTCTCAAACCACATAATAAAAACATAGTGACCATATCATGAATAACAAGCATAGTCCCACACAACCCAGGACTTGCTAAATAACCAATCCACAAATCCTTTGCCATGAAATATCCCATATGAAAGCCACTTGTAATTATCTCAAGGTCTAAATTTGTACATTGTATATCATACTAACTGTTACTACTTGTTGCCAAACTATCACTGTTACTGCCATGTTCCATTATTGTTGTTCATAATATTACTTTCCTGTTCCTCTTACCACAAGTTTTTGTGCAACAAATTGTTAATCCAAGTATGTTTCTGTAATTCTAATCTCTTTATTCCACAATTTAACTTGATGAACATTTTGTTCAAAATTTTCCCTGATGATCTGTAGTTGATACAAGTTTACCCATATGTTTGTTGACTGGATCCCAATACTATCAATATCCAAGAGTTTGAAAGTTAGCTTAACCGTCATACCCTTGAAGTACCAATGTTGACCGACTGTGAGTAGAAGTCAATCTAAACCAAGGCACATCACAAATCATCCTCAACCCGGTAGGGTACCAAATCTCAAGGTTAGGCTTGCACTATGAACCAACAAGTGTGGTTCTCATATGTGGGGGAGTAGGTTAAGAACATGGCTAAGGGAAACCATGGAGTTCCCCCTTGGGGTTCTTTCCCTTCAACCCCTATTTACATTAGCAGGCATCTCAATCCCGTAGGGGAGCTGTATGCTAGGGGTACACATTTAACATACGAACAAGACTTACACAAAGAATTACTTCACATTTCACTTAGTAGGCATACACCCACACATATCATGTTTACATTATTTCACAATTAATTGACTTACACAATGGATCATCACAAAGGGTACACATAAGAGGTCGTACTTGACATCCCTCACCCTTATCCCAAGTTAGATACCTTGTATCTCATACTTGGGGCACAACACATTTACTGGTTTTTCACTCCACATGTCATAACACAATACACTTTACGAGATTCACCATATTATAGAGCAAGAGCAATGCACTTAAGCATATTCTATTTTCTTTAGATAGTATTCACTTCTCATTTCAATTTTGGAAACATCTACTAAATGTGCAGAAGTACAAGAAACCACTAGAAAATGTGCAACTATAGCTTAACAATATATAGTTCACCACACTTCTCATCTTACTAAGTTAGTGTTTAAAATCACATTTAATGTCAAGATTGGTTTTCTATATTTTCTCATACCATTCTTCCTCTTTTACTCAACTATGTTTGTTATGTTCCCAATATATTAATACAGGTAATTCCAATATATTTTCCACCACATGCTACAAAATATTTCCTACTTAATAAGGAGGATAGCTAACCATTTTCATTGAACATCATAATGCATGAAACATATGACAATCATGGAATAGTAATTCTCACAACTTATTAATATTCTTTTAACCAATCTTGCATTTCACTATTTAATGTTGAACCACTTAGTCACATGTTATAGTCATAATTTTTACCATCACTGTTCCATCTATCCTCAATGAGCAAAAAATCATAAAAGCTTTGACTACCTTTATGTTTTCTCCATTGTATTCATGTGTATATGTTTTTCCCTAAATAAGTACTAACCAACACACAACTTGATTTTCTTTTATTTTTGTTTTAATCTCCCAACCACCTAATACATCGTGAATCATACATAGTTCATTACTCAATTTATAGATTCCTTAGTTTGACATGTATACAACCTTCAAGGTAAGAAAGAGATTGAATACATTATTACTTCCTTTAGGACATGTATCCTTTCTTATTTTGGCACTAACAAGCCTTTAATCTTTAGCTTATTTATAAGCCTTTAATTTTTAACTTATTTATAAGAAGAGTAGTAATAGCATGTGTCCTAGATATTTTTTTAATCTTCAAATTCTCACTTTGACAAGGTCCCTTCACCAATATTTTATGTCCAATTATAAGGGAATAACTTAATGCCACATCTATGGAACCTCACAGATATATCTTAATTGAATCTTTCTACACATTCACCTTTGGCTTGAATCTCAGTGATCACTTTGTTTTGCTTGCTATTTACTCTTTTAACAATGGAACAAAAGGGTTGGGTGTTGTTAAAAATCTATTAAGTTTACTAGGTTGTCATTTGATTTGAAAAAGTGTTTAAATGAATTTAAAGTCCCACCCTTCAATTTCAAGTAAAATCCAATTTTACCCATTTTAAAAGTAGGATTTACCATACAACGTAGGGTTTCAATCATTAGTTGATGTTCTTAATCATGCAATCTTACCTACCAGCCATAAGTTGACTCACCTTATAACTTTAAGCATTCAATAGCATGACTATTTCTTATGTTGAATCATAATCTAAATAATTTTTAGGAGACTTATGTGTTAATGATGTCTAAAGTACAAGTGCAAGATCGATTCTAACACTTCCTTATAGAACCAAGGATAATGTACTCTCAAAGTTACATCCTCAATTACTTCTTTATCCATTCTCTAGTTAACACAAGAGGTGTTTCAAATGCATACATGATGAGAGTTATGATGTTTCTAGTGTGGTACACTTGTTGAACACATAGCTTATTTGTAGATGAAACTTATGACAAGCTTACTTTAATAACCAGGTTTTGCAACATGCTAGGCATATTTATGGGTAAATAAATTCTTCATTTTAAGGTTACTTGAGGGAATTTTAGAAAGTTCTTAGTACCACCTTCTTAGGTTGAACTAACATTTCTTAATTAAGTTGCCTCCAATTTAGACACTAACCTCGTCTTCATTGTTTTCGATTAAACAACCATGATTTTCAATTTAAATTTTACCTAAGGCCCACTAGGACAAATCAATAACTAGTGTCTAAACACTCCCTTACATTTTATAAGCTTGAACGAAATGATTTCCTTTCTAAATTTGAACTACGCAATAATTTATTTTATTATTCAAGAGTATACTTTACTATCCACATCAATTCAAATAATTCAGCTTCTCTATCAACATCATTAATGTCATTTTGGTGGAAGAATTTAGGTTCCTTTAATCATAGATATTGAAGTGTATCATATTATTTCACTAACTCATCAAAATCCCTAATAACCATATTTAACAACAATATCTATCTTTTTAAAGTTTAAGAGAGGGGCATCAACAATGATAGGTTCAATAACACTTATTAAATGGACTAACATACTTTCTAACATGCACATCACTTTGTATAACCATAATATTCTTGAGGGTTTCACCTTTGCTAATTTAAGTGTCTTTCTAGTTACTTTTCATTAAATACCTAGAATGATTTAAGTTTGGTTCACATGTCTTTATAAATTTTAATAAAGATGGTTAATTGCAATTAGATTCCAATGTTTTCACGCAAGATAGGCTCTTAAAATTTATTAGGTTGGAGACAGTTTGAGACTTAATCATTGCAATGAGATTCACTTGATGACCGTGACATACATATTAGCTAAGACCCATCTTACTTCCAGAGTACCCACTGTTGCAACCTGGGCTCTGATACCAAGTGTCATGCTCAGAAATTTTACATGAGAACATGCAACACAAACAACAATTTTTTTTGAATAACATGTAAAACACTTGTAATATTATTATTTTTAATATACATTAATTAAGTTATTGATCTCTCAAAGTGCTTATGGTGTAACGATAATCCATACTTTTCATGGTATTCGCATAAGTAATATTATTGACCTATGGTGGTTGGGCTTATGTTAATCGTATGGCCTCTAGGATTGACATTGCTTGAACATATAATTTAATACCATTATTAAATCTTATCAATGTTGCCACTACTATTACCTGACGACTTAACATGGTATCTTAACCTCAACTTTCCTATCTTATCCCACTAGATCTAGGTATCTTTGATCACCTTGAAAAAAAGTTGCATTTATCCTTGCTTTCAAATACTTAAATGCGTGAGAAGGAAGTTTTATAGAAGTTTATATTTCGTATTAATTTTCGATTCCATTTTAGTCCCTCTAGGGAATATCCCGTCAAGGTGATAGACCCTAAACCCTTCCTTTTTTCCCAGATATACATAATCGATTAGGAGTAATATCTTATATCTTCATGTATATATTTCTTCTAGTAGTAATAACTTATCTTATAAATTAATATTTATATGAACGATTATCTCATGCATGATACATATGCATTTGATTTGTGGTTTTAAACTCTTTGTCATTTATTGTGATAATATCAATTGTGATTGTTCATCAAAACTATGAAACATACCCCAATTTGTATGGACATTGTTGGTCAATAATTTAAACAACAAATGGTATTTATATTTATGGATAATAAGACTATTATTAATCAGTCAACCAAACCTAAGTAAGTTGTTACTAGTTTCTTTTCATCTCTTAACTGTAATGAAAGAGTTATTATTAAAACTTACAATCTACATTAACAATAATGTCATCATCATTCATTCTTTAAATTAGTAGGAATTTTATTTAAGTCTAGATTAAGTATCAGTAATATTGTTGTCATTTGATTAATGCTTGCACCTAATTAATTAAATTATTAGTTTGCAGGCTTTACACTCGCATCAACGAGTATGTGTACACTTTTATTCTCCCCATTTAAATTGACGCCTACCAACCTGTCGCAAAGTAAAGTATTTATCAATAGATTTATGCTTTTACATCAGATTTTAAAACAGTTTACATATTACAAAAATTTCCTTGTTTTAGACAAGATAATCTTGAATATTTTTTTAATATCAATTTAGAATTTTTATTTAATTGTAATATTATATTTAAGATTTGTTTTTATATGTAAGCTTTAAAAGCATGCATTATCATCATCTTTTTATAGTTTTACTATATATGAATTTTTAAAGGAAATATAATATAGCATTCTAATTTATAATAGTAATATATATATCATTTTTATAATATTTGTTATAGAAATACATATTAATTTACAATATTTTCACACTTTTATAATTTTTAGAAGATTTTTAACAAGATTATCTTCAATATCTAATACAAAAAAAATAAATAAATACAATATTCAAGCTGAGAGACTTCCTAGAGTGGCATCAACGAGTATGTGTACATTTTTATTCTCTGCATTTATTTTGAGTGTATAGTTGGCAGTCACACATTAGAAATGTAATTTCTTAGTTTTAGCTTTAGTTTTTTGCTTGTCTTTTGCTTTAAAACGAGTTTGATGCTTTGCCATCTTTCCATTATTTAGCTACTTTGTTCAACTTTCTTTATTCATGCAACCTATTCACATGACGTTTCCTTTATTGACGTTATCTCTAAAACTCTTTATATAAGAGATTGTTGTAAAAAAATTTGATATTCAATTGAATAATATTGTAGTTGTTAATTTTTTTTAGTTGTTGTTCACTCTTTCAATCTGCTATTCAATTCAGTATAGTGTTAGTGCTTAATTTTTAATCTTTCAAAATCTACTTGTAAGCAAATCGTTTAAAACAAAGAATAGAGATTACAGTTTGGAAAATTTCTAAGAGCACAATTATAATCTACTTGCATTTCTAACGTGACCAACAATAATTGCGAAGATGAACTACAATTACAATTCAGCGAATGGAAAAGCTCTAGGAAAGCAGATGACCTAATGCAATCCAGACCTAGACGTGGGCTAAATCACCTGTGAATGAGTGAGCTGCTATAGGTGATTGAAATTCTGCCCCTACCCAACACTAAGGATTATACTTTCAATATCATCAAGGTCAAGTGATTGGAATCCCCTCTTCATTTTTCTACAACAATGCCAAAAAGATTTGATTATTTCTTACTCTAAGGCGCATCCTCATTCTTCAGATGAGAAAGAAAAGGGTAAGAAATTTTGTTTTGGGAGGAGGTCTGACAAAACTTAATTCTCTATTTTTTTTAGATTTGTCCTATTAAGGGTTTATTGAGTTGTATTTGGTGCATTTGTAGTTGGTTCCATAAATATAACGTATTAACTGGGAAGTTCCTAGCTAAGATTCGTGCCAATGATCCAAATGTTCAAATTAGTCCAAGAAATCTTCCAAATGCATCTGCAATCAGAAGTACTATACACAAAGCTCTTGAAGACATCATGCAATAAAATATATACAAGAAATAGGCATGGCTTGGTTCATGTATGGTCAAATTGAGGTACCCACAAAGCGTGCAAAGTAATGCATGCTTGATTGCTTAAGGATCTGTGGTTGTAAGTTGATAGTAGCAATGCCAGCTAGTCGATGTAATCTGTTCGATGTAATCAAAAGATGTAACACAAATCAGCAAACCCCAAAGGACAACTAAGAATGCAACAATTTTTTTTTTGAAACACAAAGTATAAATACTATGTTTACTAATGCAACTAACACATCTACGATTACAAGTTAGACATCTAAGTTCCTTTGGGGTACACAAAGAGACATTACATAAACTACCCAATAACAAAATTTGATTAAACTATCTTTCATTTCTACTAACATAAATCTTCCATATAAACATTTATAAAAGATAAGCATTAAGAGGAGAACGAACCACATAGATGCTATACAAGATTTCATAACCCATTTAACTTGGAAATAATAAGAACTCATTTGTTCAAATATGATTCAACATCAAGTATATTTACAACTATGAATAAAGTTTGAAATTACAAAATGTGATTATACAATACATCATTCTTCAAATAAATCCCAATAAAAAATTATCCAAGTTTACAACATACGTCTACCCAATACATGGGAGAGTTACATTTCAATTTACAAGATATGACAAAAGTTCGAATATACATCTAGAAGTACATAACTCTGGATCAATCTGTCTCAACAATCTTTGCACTAAAGGTACATCTGCAAATGGGGAACCCAACAAGGTGTGAGGCACGTTGCACCCAACCACCCCCGTGCTACGAGTAGTTAAGAAAGGATTCCTGACCAAGGACGTCTAAGGTAACACATAAGACTAAACTCCAAACATGGAAAGAGAAATCACACATATAGGAAACCATAACAACAAAAGTCCACTATCTAAACATGACAACAATAAACACCAAGTCATAACAATAAACCACTTCCAGAGGATTACAGTTAAAACAACTAAAGGGGAATGCTAGAGGAGAGTGTCATCTCATGGCCTTACATGGATTATCCAGACATCCTATCACAAGGTGCCACCTCCATCTATGTTATCCTGACTGCCTATCTCAAGGCGCCACTCCATAGGGTGACTCATGCAGAATCATGAATTTCTCGTGAAGACGAGATCATGATTATGCCAACTACGACCTTTTCGGCCACCTATAGTCTATGGAATCCCTAATAGGCAGACGAGGAATCTGTAATTATCTTATTAATATTTTACTACCCATCCCCTAATTAATTAGTTAGGTTTTCACTTTTTACTCTAACTCTAACATGGGTTATCCTGACAGCCCCTTTGTGCACCAGCGCCCACGTAGAGCCACTCTCCCTAGAACCCCCAACATACATCAAAATCAAGGGGTTGAACCCACAAGTACTTTAAAACACAAGATGGAAACAATCGCGAGACAAAACCATCTCGCTATAATTGTATGACTCATTTCCCTAAATAAAACAATACATCTCAAGTAATACTCAAGATCTCAACTAAAAAAAAACAAAATGGAAACAAGTCAATTATAAAAGCCACATAATTTAAATCACCAATTTCCCAAGCCTCTGGAAGTTTACACAATAACCCTATCCCCTATGAAAGGAAGACTAACTTAAGAGTCTACACATGTTTATAACCCATCACAAAAAAAAAACTCAAGAAATAGCTAATTGTTCAACATCAAGGTTCATTTAAGAGCACACGTTTACTATACTTAACAATCACATTGAGATAACACTCTGCATGAAATCCATCATAAGAATTGATCTATCAATAAACTCAACGTATTTTAATAACAAAAAAAAACACTTGAAATTTTTTGGTAAAAATATTTCCTCCAATCTATTCAATAATAAGTTACTATTACAAATAACTTCCATAATTTTTCCTCTAATTTAAACAAATGTGTGTGTGTATATATATATATATACATATAT
>VDFB02161310.1:37025-83354 GCA_007258455.2 Sequoia sempervirens | reverse complement strand
TTTAAATATTTTTAAAGTGATTTTTAAAATAAAACATTAATATCTCACAAGTTACAAATGGTATTGAAGTGATTTCTTCACCATTAGCTTTATTTCATCATTTTGGAACTCTTTATAAGATTTCATGCCCATACGTGCACAAATGCTAACTTACTAAAAATAGAAATACTAAAAATAGAAACCTACTATTTTTAGCCCTTCCAATCTTACTAAAAATATAAACCTACTATTTTTTTAGCCCTTCCAAATTACTAAAAATAGTAATTAATCCTACCATTTTTATCCCTTAAAAATTATTCACTAAAAATATTTTTTTTGGAGGGATTCAAGATTGCTCTTACACCCTAGATGCTCTTGCATCACATTTAATATTGGGTACTTTATTAGTTAACTATCCCCAATATTAAATAGATACATGTCTTTACAAATTACATTCAACTTATGTCCCAATGTTACATACAACATATAAAGTGGCCCCAAGAATGTTAACTCCTAGTGATGCATACACTTCTAGGCCCCCCTCGATGCACCACACACATAATAATAAATTAAACGTTATAAATATTATGCAAGGTGTATAACACCTAATTCCTAACATTCTCCCACTGTTTATATACATTGAATAAGGGTTAACAAGTAACCTCAAACATGAATAAGGGAGCAATCCATATAGCCACATTTACCATCAAGGAATCAAAGTGCTCATGTATGCTCCATCAAGATACATGTAAAAAGAAACAAGGTGGTCCCTTCATCACAAACATGAATTGTCTCATCCTCCATCATTCCACTACACATTTAGATAAGAAGCTATCTAAAGATATTCCACACAATCTGTCACAAAGAAGCATGAGTCATTCCTCCAACCGATATCCTAATACATAAACACTCAATCCAAAGGTAACAAGTATGTATCATTAGCTATTAAGATATAATCACCATAGTTGAAAATAACACCCATGCTAACACATCTAATTATCCATACCTCAAAATTATATAAACATAGTAAACTCATGTCATCAACATATACAACCCATAAACTGTAATCAAAATCTCCATGTGCAAACTTTCCAATGAAGAACATACACATCCAAGAACTCCCATTGCATGGGTAATGCAAATCTGGAAAAGATCAAGGCATCCAAAGTCTACCACTAGCATCACATAGAAGATGAATGAAAATTACTTTTTGTGAGAGGTATGTAAAACCAAATCTGAAAAAGCACTTTTTGTGAGAGGTATGTAACATTTAACATTTCAAAAATCTCCCTAAAGTCTATAGGTTCCATTAGTATTACTGTTTAGCTTCTAAATTTACTTTAAAACTTGTAATTTGGAGTTTATTTGATGGTCTCAATCTTTCTCCCCAAAGTGCTATTTAGCTTAGACCCCGTCCTAGAAAAAAGGGAAATCTGAAGATTCACATCTTAGTTTGACTCACCTAAGGGTTGTAAGTCAATTCTCAATGTTGATATCATTTCCTTGAATGAAAATAAAAGAATAGGACCCCTTTTCCCTCTTTGGATCCACTTTTCCATTTTTTGGGGAAATCTCCCCCTATTCCTATTTTTATATGTTTCAGGGGCATTGATGAGGGAATATCGAAGATTAAGGGATAGTTATGGAGTAAAGTGGTTGCCTAGTTTTAGACCAAGAGGGCCAAATAGGGAATTTAAAAGGTTTTCTTGTGGAGAACTTGAGCCTTTTAATTATGATATTGCTTAGGAATATTTTATTAAACCCTATTTTTCCTTATGTCAACTATTGGGTATAGATTGCAAAGTCCAAATGTCAGTGAAACTAATGGTGTTGGTAGTTGATATCCAAAGTATATATGTAAATAAACCATATGATTATGCAAGATATGTTGATAATAAATCCATAAAGCATTGAGTTCTCTCAAGAAGGATTGCAACATTTTTCATTTCAAATGGTATTCCTTATTATGCCATATTTTTCTTTATGCTAGAAGGAAAATATGATCATCTCATTTGGAAATTAGAGCCTTTGATGCTCAAAAAAGGATGCTTCTTGTTAGAGAATGGAAATATATTTGGGATAGCAGTTGTGAGGTTGCAAATTATGTTATTTTTGAACAGTTCTTTATTAGAGGTGTACTCAAAAATTTGGTCCAAGATATTGATTGGGGATTATCAAAGGAAGCGAGAAGGTTCTTAAGTCCTAAAGAACTTCAACCAGAGTTAGGGTTTGATCATAATTGGGAAGATTAGTTCTTTTATTTAGATGCTATGATCATCAGAGTTTATAGATCCCTAATCCTACCCAAGTCAATTCCAAAGAGAATTGCATACCTTGAGATTATATGACAACTAAATGAGATAGATAAGACTCACTTTAAAAGCTACAAAAAACATGCAATTATGCCCTCTACACTTATTTTCTTAGATTTCATGGTAATATCTAGAGAGGGACTAGAATCACTTTTGAATGAATTGCTTCCCTACAGGATGAGGGTTGATAAAATTAAGAAGCATAATCTAGAGCATTTTATTCATGATATCAGGATGAAATATAAGCTTACAAAATTTATACATGAATATGATCCTATTGAGGATCTTATCATGGATTTTCCATCAGCTTCAGAAGTGACAAAGAGAAGGGAACATTGGGTCAAAATCCAGTTGGTAGGAGAAAGAAGAAGAGGAGTGAACACCCTTCATACAAAGGTGCATACACAAAAATATAGGAACCAATCCTGAGGATAATGACAATGCTTGACAATGCAACTAATCTATTGGAAAATGCACCATTTAAGATCCCACAAAGAGATGAAACTAGTCCCTCATCATCCCATATAGTAGAACAAAAAATCCTTGAGAGCATTACACCTTTACAGTAGGTGGCTCAATCTACAAAATATTTGGTGGACTATCCAATAGGTCCTAATAAATTTCTAGAAGATTCTAATTTGGCTCAAATAATGCATACCCTTGTAAGGGTTGTAGTTGAAACACCATCTATTGAGAGAATGTTGATTAATTTTGAGAATGAGGATAAAGTAATTGATGATGTGAGAGAAATATCTTACTTTGAATTTATGCAGGATCATCAATTTATTGCCACTAAGGAGTTTAAACATTTCATCCTTAAAAGTAAAGGAGAGGAGTTGTAGTAGAAAATGTAGGGCCATAATCTCACTGAAGAGAAGAAAAGAAAATTTATTACTAAGTTTTGGACCAATGTAGATGTAGAAATGACAAGCATGACACCCTAGAAAGGTAGGGAACTTGTCAAAAGTGGTGGGTTCTTACTATTGCATGGATGGAATATATCATCTGCTATTGCATTTGATACAATCAGGAGGAAAGATGGTGATGATCTATTTTTAGCATTTGAGGAGCAAGCAAGTGCACTTTATTTTGGCTCATGGTTTAAACCTAGGCATGAAACCTTAGCCATTTGGTCTATCTTTATTGAGAAAAATAAGCCTAAGGTCACTAATGATAAAAGTTAATTAATGGGAAATTTAATTCTCAAAGGATGGGTGATACAAGTTCCTTACAAGCTATAACACTGATTGTGAATATGGCTATGTTCGCAAAAGCCAAAGCAAGGAAATTAGAGGTAGATTTAAATAAGGTTAATGATCAAAATTCAAAGTTATAGGAATAATTGAATATTTTCTTTGGATTACTACCACTACCTTAGTTAGGAGTGAGTAATAAGGATGACCACAAAAAGGTAGCTTCAAATTTTGAGATAAATAAATTGATGGAGTTAAATGATAAGAAAGAAGCAAAAGAGAAGGAAAATAAGGAGAAAAGAGAAAATTTCTTAGAGATGGTTGGAAATGTTTTTGGTCATAGGCTATCATGTATTTTGAGCCATCTAGAGGAAATATAGAATGGATACAATGAAGTTGAAAGGTAGAAAATAGTTATTCTATGCTTGGGAGATAGAATAACAATTTTCTTCACTCTCATTCAAGGAAACCCTAAAGATCTCAATCCAAGGATGAAGTAGGAGAAAGCGATCTTGAAATAGGGTGTCCTAGGATATTATCAATGACTACAAGAGTTCACCACTAGACTAGGGCTTGGAAAAGACTAATGATGTGCACGTTTTAATGACAAAACCTAATGCAATGCAAAACTTCACTAAATGACCTAGAAATGCATGTAAATTAGAACATAAAGTTGAGAGATTAGAGGTGTGCACCTGGAAACATATAAGAGATTGATTGAAGACATGAAATGCTAAATATGCTAAAATTAATGCCTGCTGGGACTCATATGCCAGTCCCAGGAGATTTAGTCCTAGATTAGGGTTTTTGGGTAGGAATAGAGATCTGTCAGAGATTTGTTTGGAACTCCTGAAAACTACAACTTTCACTATACTGGGACTCATACACCAAAAGTGGCATATCAATCCAGTTTGACTTTTCCAAAAAATCAAGACTTGAATCTAATCTTCAATCTCTGATTAATCTTCTCAACTTGATCTTCTGGTCTGAATTGTTGAATTTTTCTCTATAGAAATCCTTTAATGATCTCCATTTAAACAAGGTGAAAAATTTGACAACTTTCTCCAAAATTAATCTTCAATATTCCTTCAACCTAGATCTGCAAATCACACACTAAAGAGAGGAAAAAATATTGTTTTGTTTGTAGAAAGGGGTTTTCCCTAGTCAAACCTTGTTTTGGTAATCAAACCTTGTATTGAAATGAAATGAAATGGAGGAATGATGAATCAACAACATGGAATGTTACAACTCACCAAACCCTAGCAATAAAGTACTGAAACATGTATGAAATGGCTCAAATGGATGTAGATCTTGACTCTTGATTGAATGTGATAGATCTTGAATTGAATACTTGCTTGAATCAAAAAACCCTGCATCACAATTGTTAGCTAAAAAATAAACATGATGCATGATTTGACATGATGCTTGATACTTGAATAATGCTCCTAAATGCTTGATAAACAACTCTTGGATGCACTTGTAAACACTTGAATGCTCTTGTAAACTCCAATTTTCTATTAGAATGCTCTCATGAAAGTCTTAGGTAAAAATGAGTGAAATAACCTTGTATTTATACTTGTTTATGAAAAATTTCTGGCAATTACAACACTACAAGCTGACATTAGATCTAGGAGAATAAAATCTCACCAATAATTTGAATTAAATTTTATTTTGGGCCACACGGGACTCATACACCAGAAGTGGCGTATAAGTTCCATTAGGATTAAAACTATGGGACACATTTTTCAAAAATGCTTAGATTCATGTGAAATCTAGATCGGGGCCCTAAAACCTAGGTGGGACTCATATGTCCAAGGTGGTGTATGAGTCCCAAATCACCAAATCTGGGCCACATAACCTAAAAAGACATGAATTATTATTGGATGTTGATTTATGTCAGGATTATCCTTGAAAAGATGCATTAATTAAGGCTTGTGGATGCAAAATAAGGGCAAATAAGGTATATAAAGAAGACCAATTAATTAATGAAAACCTTAGATTAGTGTGAAAGTGTGGTACAAAACTTTACAACACCTTAAATAAGGTAACATTAAGTTCATTTAGCTTACAAGGGTGCAAGACCTAATGTGAATATGTTAGACACATTACAACACTAAATCAAGCCATCATTAAGCTTGATTTAAAAAGGAGGAATCAAACAAGTGTGAAAATGTCACATATGAAATTTTTCGACACTACAAAAGTTAGAAATTTTCATATTATTAAATATTTCCTTGAAAAATAAAATTCAAAGTGTTATTGATACTTGGGGTCCAATGAAGCAAATGATTGAAAATATAGTGGTGAGAGAAAATTTTGACTATTATAATTCATTTTATTTAGGGATCAAATCTGAGACTTTAGAAACCATTGATGATAATATGGTTATCCATCAAAGCTTTCATCTTTCCATTAGAAGTTTTTAGAAGACTTTGATGATCTTAATATGTCATCATGCCTAGCATTATATCTGAGGATGGTGGGATAAAGGAGTATAATGTATGGAGGATTGAATTTAGTAATGTGTTACCCCCCATCCTAAGTTCTATTATTGTAGATGATACTTTAGAAATAGATAAAATGAATACTGCTATAGACAAGGTTATAAAATTGGAGATATGTTTGGAGAAGTTTGTTAAGAATATAAAGAAATGGACTTATGGGGGATATTCTACTCATTTGATTCACATCGGAGAAATTTTAGTACATCCTTGGCCTTCAAAGGATATTTTTACAGTATGGATGGAGAAATATCAAAGTGCACAAGACTTCTCCTTTTTATCTCATCATGTATGTCAAAGAGTATCTTCTCAAGCAAATTCTAAATGTTTTATCCTCTAGTAGTGCACCTTTTATTTCGTGCTAGTTGGTTATAACCTTTTTATTTTATCCTAAGGATAATATTTTTAAATGAAAATGTGACATAGATCATGTATTGAATCCTATTTCTCCCTTATCTTTATAAAATGGAATTCAATGCCATTTCACGGGGATCTTGGATTTTTGTAAGAAAAAAGTTTATTTTTAGTTCTATACTAGTTAGGTCTAAGTATTCCAAGGAAGAAATATAAATGGAATTATCCTTTTCTATAACAATATAATTTATGAATACATGGACATATTATGATAATTTCACAATCAGTTGTATCCTAAATTGTGATGGTGTAGTGGGTTTATCAACCATTGGTTTATTTTCTTCTTGTAGGGAGGAATGGAAGGAACCATTGAGGGTTGAGTAACTACTACCTCTTTAGGTAGATATAGAATTGTTTGATCTTAGGAGGAACCAAAGGAGTTTTATTGTTATCTCTACCTAGGTCTCTTGTAGGAAATGGGTGGATGAAGTGTGTTGGACTTGTCTTGGTTACTTGGAAGGGATTTTGGTTCAAAAATTGGTTCATCAATGATAGGTTGGGGAGGAGAAACAATCATGGACTCAAGAATATTGCTAAGAGATAATTATGCTATGTGATTTGCCTTGAAATTTTAATAAGATTTGAAAAAGAAGTCTTCATGAGGCTTTATATGTTCCATGGAGTTAGGCCAAAAGAATTCCAATGAAAAGTTTCGATGGGAAGACAAAGGATTAAAACCACTAGATGATAAAAAGTATTTTTTTTATTTCCAAATGGAAATTTCAACTATTTATGAACTATCAACAAGACAAAATCCATGGAGCGTAGCCATGAATAGCCTAACTTCACATGGAATTGATTTGACATCGGGATGATGGAGAATGAGACATCTAATTACTTTGGTCCAAATTTTAATGGAAGAGTGATTGAACCTATTGTAGGGAGAGAAAAACCATCCCATAAATGTGATCCATTCTTTTGATTTGTTGATAATAATCTTGGTAAACTTCATACACAAATAAGAATTCCTCAACGATCACACTCTACACATGGTATCGATTAATATCCCATTTGTAGGCTTGTAATTGATTCTTCTGGATATGTAAAGAGAACCATTGGGTGCATGTTTAAGTATATCACTGTGTGTGAAATCCATGTCCATACGCAAGTTGGTTTGGTCCTTACGACCTGGTTTAACATCAATAAATCTAATCATGGTATGTAGATCATCCTCATTATCACTCTTGTCACCATCAGTTATGTCTTGTCTATTGTCAACATTCATCACATCATTCTTAGTATCACTAGCTTTAACAAATGAGATAGAATGGTTTGGAATTGGATTGGTAAAGATTTGAAAATTTTGATTAGGTGGGGAAACAAATTTATTTCCTTGATCATTTATACCACCCAATTGGATGTGATTAGAATCTTGATGAGGTCTTTCACTAAATGTTTAAGAAATATACTACATTCCATATCATGCCCATTTTTTCAATGATATTGGAAAAAAGCATTTGGATTATAGTTCAGAGGTAAAGGCTTAGTGGTATCAAGAGGTCTAATGGGAGGTAAGGTAATTAAGTTTTTTCTCAAGAGTTGTAACATGATTGAATGGAGGGTATCAGGTAGCGGGGTGAATTGTGTATTCTTTTCTCTAAATGGGTATGGGGTTGTTTTTTATGGCAACCACTTGAGGTTCAACATGATGGCTTGGTTGAGCTTGAATTATCTGTATAAATCTCTTGTTTGGTTTTTTGAATGGTTGAAAATTGTTATGATGCATAGTTTTTTATTTTTTAAGACATGTTGAAGGAGTTTTGTCTACACATTGATTAAGAGAGTTCTGATAATCACAAAGAGTTGCACATAAGTGTGTAAAAGAGGGAAAATTCATCATCCCAAGTTTTTCTTAAATATTTTTTGTAAGGTATCAATGAACATCCTTTGAAGATCAACATTAGGAAGCTTAATGTTGATTTGTGAGTAAAGTAGTTGATATCAAGCAATGAAATTAGTAACCTTTCATCTACTCATTTTTTACATTGCATAAGATTAGGTAAAGCCATCTCATGACCAATATGCACTTGGAAATGGTTTAGAAAGGAATACAAAATATCATTGAATGAGTTTATTGAGTTATTTAGTGTAGTCACGAAAAAAGCATCCCTTCTAATTTTCCTGGCTTGATTGGGCTCTCCTTGTGAGTTAGGCTTAATGTTTCCTTGATTTAGTGTTGTAATGTGGTTGACACATTCACATTAGGTCTTGGGCCCTTGTGAACTAATGAATTTAAATGGAACCTTGCTAAAGTGTTGTGAAGTGTTGTAACACACTTTCACACTTTTCCAAGGTTTTATTAATTAACTGAACATAATAAAATTATTTTTAATCAAAATAAACCTTAATCTTATCTTATTTTTAAGTGTTGTAGAGTTTTGTAACACACTTTCACACTTTTCTAGGATTTTCATTAATAATTGGGCTTTCTTATGCTTTAATTGGCCCTATTTTGCATCCACAAGCCTCATTTATTGCATTTTTTGAGGATAATCCTGACACCAATCATTAGCCAATCATAATTCAGGTGTGTCAGGTTTGAATGGCCCATATTTAGTGATCTGGGACTCATTCGCCACCTTGGGTGAGTGGGTCCCACCTAGATATTTTGGTCCCGAACTTGGTTTCACACCTTTCTAAGCATTTTTAAAAATGGTCCTAAAAATTAAGCTTGGTGGGACTCATTCACCACCTTGGGTGAATGAGTTCCGTGTGGCCCAAAATCAAAGTTAATTCAAAATTCTAGCAGGATTTTATTCTACTATATCTGATGTCGGCTTGGTGTGGTGTAATTTGAAGAATTTTTGCATAATTGAATATAAATACAAGTTTATTTCATTCATTTTACACCTAGCAAGTTGAATGAGAATTCTTATAGCAAGTGTGAGTTCACAAGAGCATTCAAGAGCATTCAAGGGAAGATTATCAAGCATTTTAGAGTATCATTCAAGCATAAATCATCATGTCAAAGATTTCGTGCAATGTTTGTTATTGTGCTAATAATTGTGGTGTAGGATTTTGTGATTCAAACAAGTGTTTCATTCAAGATCACAATCATTCAAGCAAGAGTCAAAGTCTACATCCATTGCAACCATTTCAAGCATATTTGCAACACTTTATTGCTAGGGTTTGGTGAGTTGCAACATTGTAATTTGTTCATTCAATATTCTCCATTCTTATTTGATTATATTTCAAGGATTGATTTCCAAAATGGGGTTTGACCAATACAAACCCCTATCCACTAACCTCACAACATTTTCCCCTCTCCTTTGTGTGTGATTTCTAGGTCTAGGTTACATATTTCCTAAGGAGCAAGATTGGAGAAAAGTTGTCAAGAGCTCAAAAGTTGTCAAAGTTATCATCAAGCCTTGGAGAACCTTGGAGAATACCTATAGGTTACAAATCAGAGATTCGGATCCAGCAATCACTCAAGAAGGACAAAGTAGACAAAGAAGAGTAGGATCAACTTTTGAAGCTCTAGAAAAGCCCAACTAGACTAATTTTCCACTTTTGGCAAATGAGTCCCAGTTCTAGTCAATTTTCAAATTCTTGTAGATTCAAATACCCATTTAGTAGATTCTTGTTCCCACATAGTTTTCTAGAAATTTAATTGATTCACCTAGCTTTGCAAATGAGTCCTAGTCATTATTAAATTCAACTTTTCATTCCAGACCTCCATCTAGTCATTCCCAGATTCCTAGGTGTACACCTTCTTGCCTTCAATTTTTTGTTTCATTTCATTCACTTTTCTAGGTCATTTTGTAGTGAATTATATTCAATTAGGGTTTTTCATTTCATCTTGCATTCCATTGTCTTTTCCAAGTCTAAACTTGGTGGTGAACCCCTTATTAGTCTAATTTCAGCCCCTAGGACAACCCCATTGCAAGATCTATTTCTCTTTTGCATTTTGATCTCTAGGATTATCCTTGAATGGAATAGCTTTGAAAGTGGGTGTGATAGCACTTAATAATCATTCAGCTATACCCCATTTTTAGAGGTTCCATTTGGTAAGGAAAAAAATCTTTCCAAGGATGTATCTTTCAAAGACCTAGGAAAAAGTTTAGCCAAGAGTTTATCTTCAAAAATGAAGTCACTACATAATGTCGTGTATGCTGAAACATGGTTGCTAGAATCTCCTTTACCACCAAAATTCTCAAATATAGGAATCTATATACCTTGTGGCATTTATGTTCTCAATATCTCCAATGATAATTGGTTTCTTTTGACATATAGTGAAGGTTGTCCATTTTGATTTTGGTTCAATGTTGCTATTTGTTGTTGGAGGGTTGTGACATTTTACAATTTAAGTTGGTTTATGATGAAATCATTGGTTGTATTTTGAGATGGAGGGGAATATGGTGGAGGTGTATATGTGTTGGAAGGATAAATGAATTGAATGTTTGTGAAAGGTGGGGGGTTAGGAGATATGATGTTTGAATTGACAAAGCTAAGAGAATTTCTAGTGGAAATTATACCCAAAGTTGGAGTGATATTACTAATTGGTTGTATTGTTGTAGTGACAGTTGAATGAGTGTATGTAGGAATAGAGACTATGATTGAAGGGGGAGGAATTTTATTTCCTCAACTTTGTGTGTAACACAAATTTTGAGCATGCAAGAGTTGGTATAGAATAACTCTACACCATGCAATATTTGGTTGAAGATTATAGCCACCCAAGATAGATAGGAACTTCATGAAAGAACAAGAGATATCAATATGAAATACTCAAGATTGCAATGGAATTAAGTCCAATAGCATTAAATATGACAGTTGTTGATTTACATATGAGAACAATTGGTTATATAGCTAAGGCGAGACATAGGATTAAATAGGATTATGTCAAGTGTATTAATCCTATGTCATGTGACAAAATATCATAACTACCTAGGATACATGTGTTAAAAGTCAAAAGATAATATGAAAAATAACACCTTCTAGAAATATTCCTTCCTAGGACCTAAGTAAACCTAACATGTAAGTAAGTCCCTTAAGTCCCATAGTAATAAATTAACTAGGTACAAGACTTTGTTTACACTAACACCCCCCTTAAATGAAACTTAGGGAGTAGCTGATTATTATACAGATGAAACAAGGATGGGTCCTGGATATGAGGCCTTATTAGGTACCCATGTATAAATGTAAATGAATTCTCTCAAAAAAAGAGAAAAGGAGAAAATCCAGTTGGACACAAATATTCCCCAAAAGAGATGAAAAGAAAAAAATACTCTCAATGATGCATGAGAAGGAAAAAATCCAATTTGAGGAAAAATTACCCCTATAAGAGAGAAGAAGATGAGAGACCATGCAACCCCCCATCAATGTTGAGTCTCTTGCAATGATGGTAGAAGCTCTACATTGAATGCTGAAGATGATCCAATAACATTGAACAATGTTCCTCCCCTTAGGAAGAAACACAACCAAGATGGTATGTAGGATGTATTACCATTTGTAAAAATATGCAAGAAGGATGATGTGTGATGTCTTTGAATAATGCTCAAGTGTCTCCATGTCGATGCCAAAAGGTGTCATACTCCAAAAAGGAATTCTAGGCCACATTGCTGAATAAGACAATCTAGAAACTCCTAGAAATGATTGTAGAACACAATCCAAAGATAAGGATACCTCCTCTAAAGACAAAGACGCCCCTTCCAAATTCTATCCAAAAGTATAGACACTCATTCCAAACTAAAAAGAATGATAATATGGAGAATGAATAAGAGGGTTAGAGTGTTCCCTCGCACCAATTGAAGAAGGATCATCTTCATCAAAGAGAAGATGTATGCTATCAATGATACCTCCCAAATCTGAAATGTAAGACTCATAATACAAACCAAAAATGTTTGTCAAGTACTCATCCCAAGTAGCCATCTCTGGAAGATGATGTATGTCCTACTTCATTGAATCACAAGGAACCAAAACTGTGGAATCACAAGCATCCTCAAATACAAAAGTAGATAAATGAGATGATATATTAGCACATGCCATGAGATCCTCAGTAGATGAAATAATACCAAGATTCAAATGACCATATTGAATCTCTTTAAAATTTTCCACACAAGATGCCTCAATGTGAACATTTGTCGAATCATTAGGAGAAAAATGTGAGAAGGTGTAGACTAGAGATTGGTGATCAATCTCCCCAACTACAATTAAATCCCTGCTATGCAAACCCTAGATTATGACAATCTGGTGTGAAATCAACACTCTTTCTTGCTCCACCATGTGTGATTTGATAGATAGAAAGGATATTGGTTGATAATGAAGGCACACAAAGAACATCATTGAATGCTCCATCATCTATGTTAATGGATCCCTTCCCACAAACACACATATATGTGTTGTTAGCCATCAATATGTGTGGTGATGAACAAGTACCAAATGAAGAGGACATACTCTTTGATGAAGCCATGTGATGTGAGGCTCCTGAATCAAGTATCCACCTCTTTGACTTAGAATCTGTAACTGTAAGAAGTGCTTGCCCCTTATGTCTATTAGACTTTGATAATGAAGAAGAGGATGAATCTTTTGATGATGAAGAATCATTGATTTAAACATTCTTAATAATATTATTTAACTCATTAATTTGTTTTAAATAACATTGGTATTCATCATGCCTTGATTTCTTGCAATATGCACAAGTAGGCTTCTCCTTCTTAGATGATTCCGCTTTAGAGGGAGAGGATTCATATTATTTATGTGGCTTGATCTTTTTCTTCTTTTCTTCTTATCAAGATTCCTTGATTCTTTCTGTACCTTAGACTCACTATCCAACAATGCTTGTGACTTGGAAGACTTGATGAGACCCATATTAGTTAACTTAGATTCCTATTGGACTAGGAGACTTGAAAATTCACTAAACTTAGGATCAACATAGGATGCTCCCATAGAAAGTAGATGGACCTGTGAAAGCCAGAAAAATAGTGAATACTTAGGACCAAGCTTGGATAACACATTCAAAATCAATTTTAAATCCTCCTTATCAATGTTGCAATCTTTCAACTGTGTTCTTAGTTGTTTAAACTTGGAGATGTAGTCTTTGATGTGGTCAAAACTTTTAAGGTCAAGATTCATCAAATAATTATCAATTTGATATCCCTAATCTTTTCTGTTTTACCATATGTTGCCATCACTTTTAGTTGCCCCCTTCAAATAAAGAAGTTACACCTTCTACTTCATTAAACAATAAAAAAATTTGTCTTGTTGTCCTTTTTGTTTAGTTTTCAAACCAAAATTGGAAGCCAATAGAGTTTTATAACTTCTCCCTCATCCGACGTTTCCAAGGACTTAACTAAAGATCTTTTTGTGTTGGTATTTTTGACGGTTGTCAGTCAAACCTCGGTTACCAAATTATATTTATGGCTGATAAAGTGAATCAAGGTAGGAAAATATGAATAATAAAGGACTTGGAAGATTATTACAAAGTTTGGAAACCTTTGTTGGTTCTCGATAGGGTTCCCAAAACTTTACTATTCCCACCATTGCTTTTAAGCTAAATGAAGGTCACTTTTTATAAGTGTTATTTATAAAGGAAAAAAGGGGGTAATAAGTATATTAAAGTGCTCCAAAGGTTATTATGTCATGGAAAAGTATAAATAGGTTTTCATAACTAAGGCATACTTTGAAGTTATTTCAAAAACCCTACCTAGAAACTGATAACTAGTGCATTCAGAGTAAAAAGTGCTTCATTGGAAAAGATGTATTTACAAAAGAAAAATATATCAACAAAAAAAAAGTCACATGAAGAAATGAATCCATAAATTCCAAAATTGTTCACCATGAGCATAAAATGAAAGAGATTATTGTAGATGAATACTAACATGAAGCAAAGTAGAAGATTTCGAGAACATTCACATTACGTAGTAATGTTTGAAAGCTAATATATATATTTATATATTTCATCTAGAATTCATTACATCAGAAAAAGAGAGGGGGTTTTTCATCACAAGGGGTATTAAATGCAGAGAGTGAAAACGAGGACCCTAATCGCGTCAATGAATTCTTGCATATGCTCAATCTACATAGGGGAAAATAGGTTTTCATTAAACTTGACAAAGTGGGTGAAGGTCTCCATATTGTTGTGCTCAAGCTCAAAACATATTAGGGAAATTTCTTTTCCAACTCTCTCATTTCATAGTGTAGAAGCAATGAAAATTGCGTCACCAAATAAACCCACATGTGGATGCATAGATAAACCTCTTAGGGCATCTTTGAAACACAAAAGATACCTTGGCCTCACCATACGCTTAGTAGCACACATTCCCCATTCATAGATCCTAGAGTGTGTGTGATATGATAAAGAAAATACTCGAGGAGACCAGAGTTATGGACGTGCACCTGAGACATGTAATTCTCACTAATAAGCTTCCATATCACCTCTTCCTTCATGTCACTACAGATGAGGAAGGTATCTCTAAGTTGGTCTGCAACCAACCTACACATGACACTACACTGAATGCCCTCAATGACCAAAATATCATTCCTAACCTCCAAAGCTCCATCACTTGAAGTGCTCAACATGCTTGAAGATGAAATTAATATTGTGAAAATGAGTAGTGACAAAGCTAATTTATAGAATGGCGAGAGAAAACTAGTGGAGTTCTCTTGAAGGTAATTAATGTTGAAAGTACATCCAAATTTCCTCAAACCCAATGAATTCAGCAAGGTGATGTGATGGGAATTTAGTAAACTAGATTCAGACATCGAAAAAATACTCCAAATGCATTTAAAGAAGTTGCACATAAACAATCTTAGGTGGCATGCCAATAGTCATCAGAAATGGAAGGTGGCAAATATTTCACATGAGTGTATTCCGTGGGCTTGCTTATAACAAGTGTCGATTCACTCCTCCATCATATCAATCATAAATGGTGATGTAATCATAATGCCCTTAAAAATAGCTATTAATGAATACATCGTCATAATCTGACAAGAATTAGTTGGCTTTCAACCAAATTTTTATTCAGCTAGACAGTAGTTAAAATTCAAAAATTAGTTTTCAAAATATTGATTGTTATGATGTAAAATTTTAAATACCCCTCAGTTGGTTATTGCAAGGGTCCAAAATTTTGATCCCCCTTGCACTGTGATGCATGAGTTAGAATCAATCATAATCAAAGGATCAATTTTGCAATTTGATCTTTTGCTGTGAATGTTTATTGTCTGTGGGCAATAGATTTGTGAATAGAATGCTAATACTTATGAATAATTCTATGAGCTTTGAGATGAGAATTTGAATATTAATTCCCTATGAGGATGTGTTTCTCTATGGTATTTTATTCATTTATTTGTAGTGAATGTTAAGTTGCAAGTGATTCGAGTTAGCAAGCTCTTAATAATCTAGTCTATGAGCCATGATATTAATTATTTTCCAATCCAATTTCCAACATTAAAGTTTTCTTTAGTTTTAAAGCATTCTTCTATCACATCTATTTTCATGGATATGGATAGATGTTAGTTTTCCTTTCTTTCTTTCTAGTTAAAACCATACCCCCGCTTTCATTATATCAAAAAATCCAAAATTTGTATTAGAAGAGGGAGTTGTACCTCAATTAAAATTTAGAGGAAGATCACCAATGTAATGGTGATCTCTCCAAATGTTGTTGATTGATTAGTCCTTCTTTAGGAAATATAGAGTCATTTTGAGTTAATTATTTTAAGGAAAAATCTATTAACCAACAAATTTTTTGGCAACTTTGTTGGGGAGTGTGTAAAATATGCCTTATCATGATTAAAGATGGTGTTATCACATGAGAATATTTTTCCTTTTTTGTAGCCAGATTTGGATTGGGTCATGGTTGGACAAGAAGACATCATCTGATAGTTAAACATCTTGCGTGGAGGTACTACATAAGTGAAAAGGATTACATGCGAGCTAGTTTTGTGCTCAAAGTTCAGAAGAATGAGCACAATGCCCGCCTAGGAAAGTGGTTGAAAGATTTATGAGTATTTAAATTATGCACTATCTGAATTTTCCACATCAGCCTGTTCAAAATTAGAATCTACCACCAACCCAAAGAGATCCACCTCAAAATTAATTGGAATAAATAAATTATCTCTTCATAGAGATTGGCAACTCTATTAAAATGAAATTTCCCTCCATAATTTCTTCTGATGAATTCTACTTCATTGTGGCCATGGGGGGTCTAGATTTGCTAAGGAAAATATGGTCGTTCGCCTTTTTTTTGCATCTTTGGAAGGTAAAGTAATGGAGTGGTTCAGATGGATTGATGAAAGATTTATTACTTATTGGAATACTATGATAGACAAATTTATTACGAGATTCAAGATAGTGGTTGATGTAGTGACACTTTTGAGGTCCCTTTTCAATATTTAGAAAAGAGAAGGTGAAGATGTTAGAAGCTTTATTGATAGATTCACTTGAATTTTGGGACAAATTCCCCACTCCAATGGGCCTAGTCAATATAATTTGGCATTCACCTTCATGCATGCCCTACCTCATAGAATTCATTTCCTCCTAAGAAGGAGATGCATAGTTGATTAAAGTAAAAATCAAAGTCATAAAGATTGAAGAAGATTTTTCATGTCTAGATGTCATGACCACCTAGGAGATGAACCTTTCCAAGCCCAAGCCTCATTCCCAAGGAGATTCTAAGAATTTTAAGCAATGATGATTCTTCTATGACTAATTCCCCAAGTTTGATCATGGCACATCAAGAAGAATTTTCAAAAATGCTCGGTGAGAAGTGAGAGTGAAGTGTATACTGAACTCTTTGGACTTGAAGAAGAAGATTCAAATAGTTATGAAGATGAAGAAGATATTCCTTCTTGTAGCACCACAAGTCTTGCCTCAGAGCCTACTATCTCAACACAAGAAGACGTTGGGCAATCACCTAGTCATGAGATGTAGGTAAATTCAATATCTTCTAATCGTGAGATACTCATTCGTGAAGTTGATAGTATAATTGATTAGTCATTTCAAGAAATTAGGAGTAGTGAAAAAATTGAAAGATACAAGGAAAAGAAACTTGAGCTTAGGCATTTCCTTGCCCTGGAGCATAGTAAAGAAGGAGATCCCACTCTTGAAATTGAAATAAAAAAGGGAGGGAAAAAAGGAGAAGAGATATACATTGGTGAGAATCCTATATTAGAAGATTATTCTTGCTTCACAAGAAATACCTTAGAGTTTTTAGATAAGAAACAACTCTTAATAAAAGTTACATTTGTTTGCAAGTTGGAATGAGGAATTAGTAATTTAGGAAGTGCATGCAGAGCTCTAATCCTTGCGGGGCTTACTCTGAGTAATGATGCACCTACATTGATCAAGGGGAATGAGGTGGCCTATGTTTCCTCCTTACAGGTTGATCAATATCCAAGTAGGTTTTCTCTTTTTATTTCAATCGGTGGGGTGACTCTTTTGAAGACTGACTTACTAGAAAAAACAACTAAAGATGTAACTTGGGGACTTTTCATGCAAAATTTGATCTAGACATGGGAGAGGGAATATCCTTTCAATGATGAGGGAATGGTATGAACAACCATTCATCATGAAAATTACTTATGTCTTTAGTTGATGCTTTTGAATACACAAATAAGACAAAAGCATGTTCCTCTTAGTCATCATGGGTCATACTTTCCTTGGATAGTTAATAGATTTACATAACAAATATTAGGTTTTGATGGTTGGTAGGTGTCCCCTACCTTGTACATAGCTTTTTTTGGTATTTTTTCTTTTTTCTTTCTTTTTGGGTTTTTCCCATTTCTAGTGTGTATCTTGTTTTTGGTGCATTTTGATCCTTTTATTCCTAATCATGACTCTATTGCTAAATGGATAAGGAACTAGTGTGCAAAGTCTTGAGTCTAGTTTCATTGCTTCATCCTTCATAGCCTCGTCCCTAGTCAGAGCCAACTGTTTCCATTACTTTTAGTCACCCCCTTCAAATAAATAAGTTGCACCTTCTGCTTAGTTAAACAATCAAAAGTTTTATCTTGTCAGCCTATTTTTTTCCAGTTTACAAACCAACGTCAAAAGATGATAGAGTTTTATAACTCCTTCACCCAATGTTTCCAAGGACTTAACTAAATATCTTTTTGTGTTGGTCTTTTCGGCAGTTGTCAGTTGGCCCTTGTTTACTGAAATATCTTTATGGCCAATAAAGTGAATCAAGGCAGGCATATATGAATAATAAAGGGACTTGAAAAATTATTACAAAGCTTGGAAACCTTTGTCGATTCTCGACAGGGTTCCCAAAACTTCACTATTCCTATTGTTACTTTTAAGCTAAATGAAGGTCACTTTTTCTAAGTGTTATTTATAAAGGAAAAAGGGGGGAAATAAGTAGATTAAAACACTCCAGAGATTATTACAACATGACGGAGTATAAATAGGTTTTCATAACTAAGGTGGAATCTCAAAGTTATTTTGAAAACCCTACCCAGAAACTAATAATCAGTGCATTTAGATTTGAATAATGCTTCATTGATAGAGATGTATTTATGAAATAAAAATATATCAACATAAATAAATGTCACATGAAGAAATACATCCATAAATTTCAGAATTGTTCACCATGAGAAAAAAATAAAAGAGCTTATAATAGGTGAATACTAACATGAACCAAAGCAGAAGATTTCTAGAATATTCACATTCCATAGTATAGTTTGAAAGCCAAAAAAGATATATATGTATTTATATATTTCATACAAAATGCATTACATCACAAAAATAGAGGGGGTTTTTCATCACATGGGGTCTTAAACGCAGAGAGTGAAAATAAGTACCCTAATAGCCTTAATGAATTCTTGTTGAATATGTTCATTTTGTGTGGGGGAAAAGAGGTTTTCATTAAAATTTACAAAGTGGACGAAGGTAACCATATTGTTTGACTCAAGTCTAGAGTGTAGTAGGGTGACTTATTTTCCATCTCGCTCATTTCATAGCACAGAAACAAAGAAAATTGTGTTGCCAACTAAACCTGTATGTAGATGCACAGATAAAACTCTTAGGGTGTCTTTGACACACAATAGATACCTTGGCCTCACTAAACACTTAGTAGCACAACTTCCCAATTCAAAGTTCCCAAAGGTGCACATGATATTGTAAAGAAAACACTCAAGGGGACCAGAGTTATGGATGTGCCCCAGAGACATGTAATGCTCACCAGCAAGCTTCCATATCACCTCATCCTCCATATCATTGTGGATGAGGAAGATATCTCTAATTGGTCTACAACCAACCTATGCACAACAATGCACTCAACACCCTCAATGACTAGAAAATCACTCCTAACCTCCAAAGATCCATATATTGAAGTGCTTAGCATGCTTGAAGCTGAAATTAATATTATGAAAATGAGCAAAGATGAATCTGATTTATAGAATGGAAAGAGAAAACTAGTGGAGTTCACTTGAAGGCAATTAATGTTGAAAGTACATCCAAATTTCCTAAAACTCAATGAATTTGACAAGGTGATTTGATGGGAATTTATTAAAATGGACTCAAACATTAACAAAATCGTCTGTATTTGAAGAAGTTGCATGAAAACAATTTTAGGTGGCATGGAAATAGTCACTGGAAATGAAAGGTAGCTATTGCTTCACACAAGTGTATTCCATGGGCCTAATTACAAACGTTGATTCTATGGTAGGAATTGCAGTAGCGGAAATTTTTTCAAGGCTAACATGGTGTTGTAGGTGGACTAAGTCCTCATGAATTTGAATCATTTTCTCTTGCGGGATATCATTAGTCTTGGGTTCAACATGCATTCTACCTAAAGGCAAAGAGTTGCTAAGGGTATTATCCATGCCTAGTGTACTAGTTTGAATACTAGGAGTGGAAGCTCTATATAACCCAAGATCCACAACGATTTTGTTATCATGAGATGACATGAGTCTTGAACTTCTTCTCACTAAGGTATTAGAAATAGGACACCAAACACTCATGCAAATATTCTAAATGTAGGGTGAATGCAAATGCAATGTAAACTAACAAGAATGAAATGCTTAAAAATAAAATTCTAGAAAGTGAAACTGAAATGCAGAAACAACAAACAAAAACTTAGAAATTAAACATTAAATGCCAGAAAATGTAGTGAAAAATGTGAAACTGGACTAATTTGCCTAGGGTTGTGAATGGTCCAGGTAGTGATTTTTTTTGAAAATCTTCCAAATTCTTGAATTGGTTTTTATGCTTTTTATATTTTCTAATGCAAATATGATATGTAAAATGCACAAATGCAAGATAGATGAGCTTTTCACTAATGCAAATTTGTAAACCCTAGAATACAAATTAAACAATGCAAAATGCAATGCAATGCTAATGTAAGCTATTCTTAGGATGTAAATGCACTTTAAATCAGAAATATGATGCTCTAAAGTTGGGTTCACCAAAATGAACCAAAGATTTATGGGATGGGGCTTCTCTTACACTCTAGGGTTTGCACCTAAAAGGAGAGAGGTACCAAAAATATTAATGGCTCACTCAAGAAAAAACCCTTGAGATTCCAATGTGAATGAGATTGAAATCTGTCAAAGGGGAATGTCCTAGATGCTGAAAATTGATAAAAGAGATTAACTACTAATGCAAAATTAAGAAAATGCAAGATGTTTGAAAGCATGTTATGATATACAAAATGACCTAGAAATGCAAATAAACTGTAACAAAAAACTATGAAATTGAAGGTGTGCACCTGGAGACTAGAAAAGGATAGAATGGAGCTCAAAAATCCTGAAGAATTCACTATTGAAGCCAACTAGGACTCATATGCCAAGCTAGGTGACTTAGTCTTGTTTTAGGAAGATTTTGTTAGAACAGGTTTCTAACAACTAGGTACTCAAAACTGCAAAAATCTCTATTTGGGCTTGGTAGTGGGACTCATTAGCCACTAATGGTGAATCAGTCTACTTTGATATTTCTAGAAATTCAAAAGTGGAATCTGTAGCTCCTGGTCTGCACTTTTGCTCCTGATAGGTTTCCAGATTTGAAACTACAAAATTCAGCTTGTAGGTGTTTTCCAAGCTTCTCTTAGGGCTTTGAAAACTTTGAATTGCTTTGACAATTTGTTGACAACTTTTCCTATCTTGTTTTTTGACAAATCTGCACACTAGACCTGCAAAACACATGCAAAGATAGGGAAAAAATTGTTGAAGGTTAGCGAATAGGGGTTTGCCTTGGTCAAACCCCAGTTTGGTAATTAAACCCTTGAAAATGAAATAAAATATGAAAAGAGAATGATGAATGAACAAAAGCAATGCTACAACTCACCAAACCCTTGAAGTAGAATTTTGAAGACATGCAAGTAAAAGATCCAATGGATGTAGACTTGAGGATTCTTGAAATGCTTATAATGCTTAAGTGATGGATTGATGATTGATCGAATGATTGGGTGAATGAATGGGGGTGAAATGAGAGGGAAAACCCTATATTTATACACAATTATGCAATAATTCCTGAAAATATAGTATCACAGGCCAACCTTAGATCTTAGAAAATATTAACCCTATAGAAATTTGAAATTATTTTGATTTTTGTGCCAAAGGGGACTCATTCACCCCTAGTGGCAAATGGGTCTCACTTAGGCATTTTAAGTGGGTTTTGAAATTTAGATGTTTTGAATGATGTTTATTGGGATTATTTTAAAAAATACACTTAAATAAGGCTTGCAAGTGTAAAATGGGGCCAATTAAAGCATGAGAAAGGTCAAATTATTGATTACAAGCCTATAAAAGCATGAAATTTTGTTACAACACTTTAAAACACTTTGAAATAAGGCTTGGTAAATGATAAAAATGGGTTATTTAGATGAAATACATTAACAAGAACCTAGAAAAGTGTGAAAGTGTGTTACAATACTTTACAACACTTTTGCAAGGCATCATAAAATTCTTATTAATTCACAAAGGTCTAAGACCTAATGTGAATGTGGTGACCACATTACAACACTAAATCAAGGAAAAACTTATCCAACATCCACAAGAAAGACCCAAATGAGTGTGCAAATGTCCAAAGATCTATTTTTCTAGGCTACATTTAGCCCCCAGTTTAGTGAGAGGATGAACCTACTTCAAACTCACACTAAAGTATCCAAACATGCACATCAAGAGGGATCCAAATTCATCCATGCTAGTAAGATGAGACAACAATAATCAAGAGGGGTGATCAAGCCCCAAGGATCAAGATCCCATGTCAAACCAAACATAAGCACAAGGGAACACACGTGAAAATGATGTAAAGAATGAAGGGACAAAAGGAAAGAGAGAAGGAAAGAGAGAATCAAATCAAGATTCAATCAGTTTTCCACCCTGTTGTGGATTAGATCTAGATTGTTTTTCTAGAAAACACATACTTACTCTGAGGTGACGAAACTCATGGTTGTTCGTCGGGTAAGAAGTCCTAGAAGGTGAGAAACATACACTCATGGATGGTATGCACTCAAAAAAATGTAGGTGGCTATGGGGAAATTCATGCCTCGAAATGGGCTTCTCACTCAACCATACCAAAGTAATGCCTCCTAATAACTTTAATAAGGTGCTACAAAATTAAATGACTTTTTGAGCTTCATGAGACAAGAAAAACTTCATATGCTTGGAGCTCATGAACAAACACAATGGTACCACAGGAATGCAAGTTGTGTTATGTAAAGTGGCCATATAACAAATGAAAAATGCAACATGAAAAGAATGTTCAAAGGAGTCTTTCTTAGTTTATGCGAGGTCTTTAACTTAGGGAACATTGTGCCTAATGTCTCCAAGAGAGGACTGATCAAAGAATAGAAATTTCACAACTTCGGGGATGTAGTGTGTCACATCAAGCCACTAAGAGGAATGTAATATGCTAAGATAGATCACGCTCATGAAAGAAACTACACCCAATGTCATCCAAAAAGTGACAAACACATTGTATGAAGTAGGAAGGTTGCACTAAGAACCAAGAAAAGGAAAAATGCAAAAGAATAATGCCAATGTATTCCCCCACTTTAAAGGAATTTATAACACCATACTATGAGTAATTAATTTAAAGTAGCAAATGAAAAATGAAAACAAGAAGAAAGAAATGAGAGCCAACTTGGAAATCCCTATGCCAAGTCATATGTTTTCGAGTAAGGTTGTGTCATGTGAAGGAAGAAAAAAAGAAAAGGAAGGGGTTTCCCCCAAAATGAAAACACCAAACACATAAGGGATCTATGGATTTGGGGTCAGTATGTTCTTTTTTGTAATGTTTTTGAGAGAGCTAGGAAATGTCATCATCCCCCAAATACATAGAATTGGAAGAATGACATAAAGAGAGCAAAAACAAAGAAAAATATTTTGGGTCAACATGGAAGAGACATAGGTTGTCTTGACACTTTGCATCATCCCCAAAAGGACAACATAAGACAAATGAAAAATGAAAGAAAAAAAAAGGAAAATATTTTGGGTCAACATGAAGGAGACATGAATGTCTCAATGCCTTGCATCATCCCCAAAAGGAAAAAACAAGGAAAAAAGAAAAAGAAAAGTGAAAAAGGTAAAAGAAAAGGGCCTTTTGGGTTAACATGAAAGAGAAATGAATGTATCAATGCCTTGTGTCATCCCAAAAAGGAAAACACAAGCCAAAATGAAAAAGACAAGCAAAAAATGTAAAAGAAAAGGGCCTTTTGGGTCAACATGAAAGAGACATAGGGTGTTTTGATGCTTTGTGTCATCCTTGAAAGGAAAGCACAATAAAAAGGAAAAAGTGATGCACGACATAGAGAATAATGAAGGCACAAATAGAGGAATGTCACAAAGAGAGGGAGAACATCAAACAAAACATCACGGGGGATCACATTATGCACATGCAAACACAAAAAGGAATAAGAAAGAAAAAGTGTAAAAGACTAGTAAGGAAAATGCAATTCAACCATCAAGTCATCCGCCTCCCAATCATGTTCATTATATGTCGAGGGTAGGAAACTGGCCAAAGGGACAAGGGAAAGTGATGAACTAGGAGAAGTACTAGGTTCACTACTCTATATAGGAGATTTCTTGTTTAAGCTCATGGAAGAGGAAAACAATGTGTTCAAGCCATTATGCACCTCTTTGTCGATTTTAGCGATCTTGTCATCATCATCCAAATTAATCACAACAAGAGGATGAATGATAATATCCAATGAAGAGTGTAAATCTTGTTGTGATTGTTGTATTGGATCATTTTTTTTTGGTTGGGGAGGAGGGTCATCATGCATTGCTTTAGTCATGTTTGGATTTTGATTTTCTGTACTTAACTCTTCATGTAACTTGCGAGTAAGGGCACGACATCTGCGCATATGCTCTCTAGCACCTTTGTTTCTTTTGGTTTTGTTGTCAAGTTGTGTTCGTGAAGGAGCGGGTTGATAAACCATAGGTTGGTTTTCTTCCCTAAGGAGAGGAACAAAAGGAACCATAGGAGGTTGGTCATCCACTTTCTCTTTTGCTTTGTAAACTTGTTTTTGTGCGAACCCCAACCTTGGTACCTGCAAAACAACAAGAATAAACGAGTTAGACAAGAGATTGCAAGCCAAAACAAGGATTCCCCATGAAATCCATTTACAGCTTCAAACTAGGAAAGAAAATAACAAAGAACACAATGAAAATGATAAAACAAAGATTAAATCCTAATTAGATGTGCAAACTCATGATCCCATGGGGGAATTGGTGCCAATTTGATGTGAAAATTGGCCCTTTCCCAATTCCTATGATGCAAGCTTGATGTGTTGAAGATGATTGATCCACTTTGTTGGTGAAGAATGAGAACTCCAAGCCAAAATCTGCGAAAACCTAGCTATGACTTAATGATAATGGATAAAATTCAAGAGATATTTGAGCATGGTAACTTTGCCTAGATTGTGGATGATGAAATGAGGATATGAGCTCTTTATTTATAGAATTCCAAGATGGATGAATTTACAAGTTTGAGCAATGTGGGACTAACATTCATCCAATGGTGTGATGCCACTTGTCAAGCTATGAATGGATGAAAGATGTGCAAGATTTGGGGTTTGTGCCAATAAATGCATAATTTTGAATTTCAAATTTGTTGTAATGACATGTAAGAGGGAAGGGAAAATGCAATAAATGACACTTGGCTCAAGACAAAGGACATGTAAGATGGAGTTATTGCCTTGTTGGATGTACATGTTGAATTGAAATTTTTGAATTGAAATTGAGAGAATATTCCAAAAGATGCCTTGTGAGGAAAATAAAGATTTAATAAATGAATTAAATCTATTTTCATGAGCAACTTGCATTAACTAGAGGATGGGACATGAGATGGGATTAAATTAATCAAGGGTTAATTAATTTAATGAGAGAAGTTAGATGATGTGACCTATTTGACTCAAATTTATGGATTTATTTAAATCAAATAAGAGAGGAATATGATAAGAGATTAATTAAATGAGGATTTTGATTTATTTAATTAGAAGGGGTGGTGTTAGATTAAATCAAATAAGGTTCTAATTTATTTAATCTAATGGATAGACTTTAGAAATTTAATCAAATAAATTGATTATTTAATTAAATATGGATAATTAGATTAGATGAATTGATTTAATTAACAAAAGAGATTGACTTAATTAGATAAAATGATTTATTCAATTAAGAGAGGACTATTGATGAATTTAATCAGATAGGGGAATTTGATTAAATGGTTAGACCAAGGGATGATTCAGGAAGAAATGATGTTAGTAAGTTAGAATCAGATGCACAATGTCAATCAGTATATTTTACGTGTCTACATTTTGCCTCTCTTTGAAGCAATGCACTCGTTGCGTTTGTTCAAAGAATAAATGATCTCGATCAAAGCCAATTTTTTTTGATATTTTAAAAACTTGCCCCACTGCTGCCTGGTGGAAGAGAATATGCCAATATAATGCCCCCTTGAGAGATTGGATGAAAATTTTAATTTTTTGGGTGATCTTGTGAAAAAAGATGACAAAGTGCCTGATAGGTCTAAAAAGGTTTTGGGAGGCTAAAAATGTGTCTAAATGTAATAAAATGATAAAAAACAAGCCTCAACTAGACAAAAATAGGTTTGGGGGTCCAAAACCCTAGCAGGACAGCCAAACAGGGTGAAAAACCCTAATTTTTAGGCTTAAAAGGGGCCTAAGGGGTCACTTTCAAGTCATTTTCACACACCACCACTATCAACCTTGAGATTTGAGCTCTAACTCTCTGGCGATATGGTGCAATGAAGGCTTCCCCTACACATCACTAACTGAGTTCAGACATACCAACGACCACCTAGCATCAGGGCACCGGTATGTGACCCTTACCCAAGCTTCATTTTTTAATTTAATGCTTTAATTAATGCTTTAAAGGAGCGGCTTGCCTCCAGCAGCGCTATATAGCGCCGCTCGGAATTCAAACTGCACCAAGCGGTACTATTTTGCTTCGCAGCGGTACAGTTTAGAGTTTAAAAACTTTGATGTTGGGCTCGAGTTTGGCGGGCCGGTTTGATAAAGTGCGCTGCGACATCCATTTCATGAAAATTGTGATGCTGGAAGGGAAAGTGTGTTGCGACGGCACCATTTGGCTCTTTTTGGGCTCTAGCATCGGAGTTTGAGTAAAATCAAACTGTGATGCCATCACAAACTGCACCGTTGGGGAAGTTTCTGGAGCATTCGACCAGGAATTTTTCAAAAAATTTAACATATTGACCTTCCTTGATGCATGATGCGACGAGGGAGCTCTACTCTCAGGAGCATCGGTCATGAGATTTGGCCAGCGTCTTGTGAGACCTAAGCGACAGGGATAGGATCGGCTCAAGGTTGCGAGATTGTGGCACATTGCATATGCGGCGCCCATACACACCCACCTAGGGATGTTATTAGCGCTGGCTGAGAGGTGGCACAATGAGACGTCATCATTTTATCTCCCCACTGGCGAGGCCACCATCACTCTGGAGGATGTTTGGTGCATTCTATGATTGCCTATTCATGGCCGATGGGAGATATTTGATATGGACAAGGGATGCGAGGCCTGCTGTAGAGTCCTTGCCACATGGGATATCATCTTTTGTGAGGGACAAATAGAGCTAGAGTGATACAGGGTCATAAAACCCCCTACCGCTGGGTGGTTGCAGCCATCATTTCAGGTTTTGTTGCCCCAGACAGAGGAGGGAAATACTTCAGTCCCAGCTGGGGGTATTGTTGGGAGCAGATGGTTTGAGATAGACTGGTTCATTTTGCATGGGGGCCTATTCTCCTAGCTTCGCTTTATAGGGACCTTCATGAGTACGTCTATATAGAAGGCAGAGCGCTTGGGGGCTGGGGTGACATTACTTCACGTCTAGGCGTGGGAGCACATTTTTGTGCTGCGTCCACATGTCCTTCTAGTTTTGATGGGGGCAGACGATGCCCTCATGGCACGATACAAAGGTGGTGTGTCTTTTACACACATTGGTGAGCACGGGATCCCTTACTAGAGGTGGGTCTACAAGATGCTAGTTTTCACTTGGCATCCATACCTTGGTCGGCTTGGATGGGTTGACGATGCCGATTAGCTCTTTTATTGCCGCCAGGATTGGTACATGCAGGGGTGAGAGCATACTATGACCAAGAGGTACCTGCCTAGGCGTGCGCAACATCAATTCAGAGAGCCATAAGATCAGCCTGATGATGCCTATGTAGCCATCTTTGCTCGCAGCATGACACGTGTCATGGGGACATTACATTCTTTCCTTAGAGGCAATTGATAGTTTTCAGCATTTGGTAGCCCAACCATGGGCTTATGATTAGGGTTTAGTAGATCCCGACACCACCCAGGCCTACAGATATTGGTTTCGACCTCCACTTTGGTTGACCATTCCAAGTGAGGATCCAGATGTGCGGAGAGTTATGGGTAGAGGGGGAGGCTAAGGACAAAGAGTTGAGGTTTGACAAGATCTGTCGGTTGTGCCCCCAATCCAGCTAGGGTAGGGGGATGTTCTTATGCAGGATCAACAGTAGGTGTCGTCAGTTCCACCACCACGAGCCAAGGGTGAAGATCAACCCCATGTGTAGCCACGAGTACAGCCAGCAGGATAGGTAGATGCATGGGATGCCTTGATTGTGCAGCTGTAGGCCCAGGTTCAGGCGGTGATAGTAGAGAGAGATCAGGTGAGGGATGAGAGAGAGTAGCTCAGGGCCGAGAGGGATCAGGCCGTGCAACAGAGACAAGTTGTAGAGTTATAGGCAGCTACAGAGCTAGGTTGCAAACAGCAGATAGAGAACATGATAGCCTCCTCCTCCCAGGGTACAGTGTTAGTGCGATCCTATAGGGATTTTATCCGAGACCTGTAGAGTACTACCGACGGTCCTATCATGAGGCTATACCCAGAGCAGAGTGGGTCCCAGAGTATTCAAAGTGGGCCAGCCACAGACCACTAGAGGGTTATGGTGACAGGGGCGAGGGCAGCATCCACAGGGGCCAAGCTTGATCGAGATGATATATATACTTTTTGTGCCTTATGGGCTCATTTTTGATAGCCCAATGGGCGTTTTGTACTGATTGACACATATGTACAGTGATCCAATTTATTCTTTGTACTATGATAGTGACATTATTGATGATATATATGAGCCGATTTTGATGTGATGCACTGTGTTCCCTTTTATGCATTGATGGTTTATTTCTATTGCTTTGCAATGATGTCTTTATGGATGCATTTATTTCTGATGATACATGCGTTATGATTATGACTAATAGATCTATATTATGTTAACCTATGATATGCCAATGTGATGATCTATTTATGATGATGCAAATGTGATGGTATGATATGTGAAATGACATGATCCATTGTGCACATACGAAATGATATGTAAATTATGCTTATGAAATGTTAATGAATGGATGTGTGTATGTTTTGTTTGTAATGATTTTTTTTATATGTCTATGCCTATATGGAATGATTTATGCAATGAATGTTTTATGATGTTATTTATGAGATAATATGGATGATGAAATATGAAATGCGATGGTTGTAATATGATGCTAATGAAATGGTGTTAATGCATAATGAAATGGTTTTATGAGATGTTTAGAATAAAAAATGTTATTATCCTATATGTAATAAATGATGATGTATGTGATGCAATGATATGTTAATGCATAATGTAATGTGAACGTAAAGTGGTGAGATGATGTCATGATGTTATGCAAGTATGTATGCCTAATGAATTAGATGCTTATATACCTATTGTTTATAATTATGCAAAAATGATTATGAAATGCTTCTGTAGATGCTTATGCGATGATTTATATGATAGATGGTAATATGAAATGGTTGTGAAATACAAATGAGTGTTTATGCAATGATTGATATAATGTCATGAGATGTAATGTAATGGGTGAAATGCAATGTCATGGATGCACCTATCTATGAAAAATGTTTATGATAACTGTTAAAATAAAAATTCAAACAGCTCCCTTCGGGTTCCTTTTGCAAATATTCATGTGCCGGCCTGTGCATCGCCAAGTTTATTCGGTTCTCCGACAGGTTTTGATCTACCCCTTTGCGTATTTTCCACTTCGCAACTTCAGATAGCGGCTCCCCTTTCGGGTCCCGAAATGCTGCGCTGGGCATCCACGTGTCTCGCCTACATAGATTTTATTTCCTGTTGCTTTGTATTCTCTTCGGGTTGCGAAAGCCTTCCACAAATGCCATCACTCTTAAGATTGTCAGAGGGGCCCACATCTTGGTACGTGGTGGCCTATCACAAACTTTTCTTACAGGGATAAAATAAGTAGCTGCGGGCTGCAAAATGCTTCCGCGGCCTTCTTTATTTTTTGGCGGGCCCTACCTTCTGCCAAGTGGCAACTTTTCACAGCCTTTTCAACACAACAAGGAGGTAAACACAGTGGGCTGCAAAACGCTACCACGCGTCTTTCGCACCTGATTCAGGCGGCTCTATCCCCACTTCAGGAAAGACCTCAGCCCCTTGGACGCGTGCTTCTTCGCAGTCTCTCGGCAGCGGTGAGAGGAATTGTCATTCGGGCCGCGACGGGTTGCCACGTGCCTTACACTGATCATCGAAGCAGGCGATGGGCTGGCTGAGCAATATATTGTTATCGGGTGCTGCTCGTCTTGTTTCTCTAAGGCGGTGGATGGCACTTGTCACCTCAAGGCTTGGCTGGGACCTCTGCCATCATTACAAAGGGCGCGCCTATACTTGAATATCCAGATGCCGCGTTTTAACTCGTGGCCATTGTAACGACATGGGAAATCTTTGATTCTGGCATCATTGCAGGAGATTAGGAGATCTTTTCTATTACAACTTTCCAAAGTGGTGGGATTTTTTCTCTCCAGCTATATATACTCTCTCCGTCAATGAGAGAGGAGCCCAAAAATTCTAAGGAAAAAAGGTCCAAAAAGGAAATAGATCAAAGAGTTCTAAGAAAAAAGATACTGGTTATAGTAAAAGACACCAGGCCTCTCTTATATGTTTATTTTGCAAGAAACTTTTAGACTGTGCCAACTGTTTGACCTTTCTATTTTTCATGTATTGATTGAACTATAAACTGTGCTTTTTATTGTCTTAGACATTTCATTTGACAGGACTTCTATATATTGAATACAAGCTTGCTTATCTAAATCATGTCTAAATGACTCTTCTTAGTAGTAAGAATGTATGCAATACTATTTTATGTCAATAAATGAATTGTTTATGCTATACCTTTAAGTCTCTGACATTTTGGAATGAAATAACACCATTCAGGCCCTTAAATCTATGATTTATCATGCCCATCAGCATATTTTGGCATATTGCCTTAGATTAGACTTTGCTTCACTATATCCGCTTCCTTTTCCCTTTCCAAAAAACTATTATAGAAGAAGTCGGCTTCTTTAAAACCCGGAGGTCACTCAGTTTGGCATAAAAGGGTCCCCCTTGAACTGAGTTTCCCATAAGGCACTGTTATCTCATCAATTTTTGGCATCAATAGTTTGACCTTTTTCTGGCACGCCCGGTGGGACCCGAACTAATGAAATTATCTTATAGAGGGGTGTATGAGCCATCGGCCTGTAACTAGATCCCAGACTGCAAATAACCCAGGTTTACTAGTGCCTCCAATAGGGACAGTCTAGGCCACAAATCAGTTAGTAACCGTTCCATTCCCACCACCCTTTCCTCTTACCATATTGCCAACCGCGAACATAAATTATGTAGCATGGGATGCTGGAAGTCCCCTGGTAGCTCCGGTAGTGCCTGCTATTTGGGGTGCTATCCCAGTTTCGGCCCTGAAAGCTCTTCCCAAATTTTCCGGAGATAACACGAAAATGCCAACAGAATATTTGCAGGATGTAGCGGATGTATGTCTGGTACACGGTATCACAGCGCAAAATGTAGCCCTGAGGCTCCTTGCTACGTCCTTCAAAGGCAAAGCTCTGGATTGGTACTGAACACTGACTCCTAACACCATTCGCACTTGGGATGACCTCAGAGATCCATTCTATGAAAGGTTCTCAAATGACGGAGATCGTTCTTCATTATACTATCAGCTATCCATCATCAAACGAGCACCCTAGGAGGCTCTGATTGATTTCAATGCCCAATTTCACTTAAACTGGTGGAGGATTCCTGTGACTATTCGCTCGACTCCAGAACTGGCATTCATATTTTACCTAAAATCCATCAATCCTGACATTTCTATGATGGTCAAGTCTTTGGGAGGAGCCACTCTACCAGATGCTTATGCTACTGCTATCAAAGCAGAGAATCATTTAATAGATTGTAGGAAATTGCCTCCTTGACCTATTGTGCCGATATTTCCTGAGATATCGACCTTTGCACCAGAGACCGCATCAACTAGTGCACCGACAACTCCCCAGTCGATGTATTCATATACGGCCACTCCTAAAAACTTGGCCTCTACATCGGGTGCTCACAAGGATGAAATGGGTGACCTCAAGGAGATGTTGTGAACTATGGAAAATGACATAACAACTCTCAAGCGGAACCAAGCAACGCCTCCACGGCCCGCATATCAAAACTATCAAGGTGGGCGCCCTACCTATCAGCAAAATCAATATCAAAATACGCCTCGCACTAATCCACCCGCGACGGCTACAAACCAAATGGTTCCGGTGCCTACGCCGCTGGCAGGTACGTCCCCAAGCTCAAGTAGAGAACTAACCACGGGACAAAACAATCTTATTGATGAGATCAATCCATGGTGCTTCCCTTGCAATGACGTGCATATGCCCCAAAATTGTCCGCGCGACAACTTACAACAAAAGGTAGCAGAGCAACGTAGTCAAGGTACTGTAACAGAAAATGGAGAATACATATATGCCTCGGCAATGGAGAATGTGGTCCTTACCACACAAATGCAAGGAATGTCCTTAGAGCAAGAGTCCGATATTGTTCCAGATCATGCGCTCTTCTCATGGATGGAAGATGAGGAAATGGTGTTTGCAAATGACACGTCCACAGCCGAAACACCACAGGTATAGTCCGACTATAACACACGATCAAAGAGGAGATTCACTAGTGAGTCTGTTGTTTCACTTTTGAACAGCCCGCAAAACAAAGGAGTTTCTAATCAAATTTCTTGCATTTCGACCGTCTCTTCGCCTTCTCAACCACGGAAGGAGATTATTATAACAAAAGCAAAGGAGTAGAAATCTCTGAACTCCTCACCTTTTAATGTGGTGGAGCAATTAAAGAAATCATCTGCTAATATGTCTTTATGGAACATTCTAGCTATCCCAGAATAGAAAACTATGCTACAAAAGGCACTTCAACAAGAGATCAACTCAGCACCAACAGAGCCGTCTGCCAAAACGGAGGCGATTTATCAAATGCCACCGGCTAAGGTTCTTGCAGAAAAAGCGAAGGAATCCCATACGAAAAGTGGAGGTAGGCCAAAACCTCAACCCTTCTTCTTGACTCTCATTATAGGGGAAAAACTATTGCACAACGCTATGATTGATTCTGGCGCTAGTACAACGGTTATGCCAAAACTGATAGCTGAAGCCCTGGGACTCAGCTATGAACCTATGAAGAATGGGGCGATGTAGCTAGATGGAAATAAAGTTGATACCATGGGTGTCATCAAAGTGCTTCTATTAACTCTATTTGCCTGCCCAAGTATCACGGTCTCGCAAGATACAGTGATCATAGATGTTCCTCCTATGTTTGGTCTCTGTCTCTCTCGAGAATTTACTTCAAAGGTGGGCAGATATTTGTCTTTAGATTGGTCACATCTAATACTTAGGACCAAGCATGGTGCAAAAATAAAGATAGAATCAGAGGCTCTACATTCCAAACACGTGGCGGATGAGGCCCTGATCAATTTTGAGGCCACACATACCTCTATCACCAAGCAAGACATGTACAATGTCGAACTGCTAGAGGAGGAAAAGGTGAGCGGAGACCGAAATGATAAGGAAGATGCTCTATTGAGTGAACATATAAACAATGATCCTTTCAGGAATTATCATGCTACCGGATTGGGCACTTATGTGATTTATGATGAAGACCGGGTTCTTTCGAAGGTCATCAAAGAATTCGATGATAACCAATCAAATGAGCTGTGGACATTGTATTTTGACGGAGCAAGGAGCAAAGTTGGAGCTGGAGCTGGGGTATGTCTAATATCCCCACAGAATGAAAAGTTGTCGAGATCTTTCCGATTCTAATTCGCCTATTCAAATAACGAGGTTGAATATGAAGGGTTAGTCCAAGGCCTAAGCCTAGCGGAACTAATGGGTATCAAGCAATTGATTGTATTTGGATATTCTGAACTAATAGTTAACCAGGTCCAAGGAATCTCTACAGAAAAGAATATCCGCATGAGATCCTATCGGCATCGAATCTGGGACCTAATGGAAAGCTTTGAAGCTTTCAACATCCTGACCATTCCCCGAATGCAGAACGGCGATGTGGATCGCATGGCGGTGATTGGCGCTCAGTTTGACCCTGGTTCCGACTTGCTTCGGAATAAATATTAAGTGCAAGTGCTTGTTCGACCAGCAATCCCCGACAATGATCAGAGTTGGCATGTCTTTGAGACTGATGAGCACATCACTTCGTTTATTCAACACTCAGGGGAATTTGCTGATCAACTTCAACCAAAGATCGCCAAAGCCTACGAAGGACAAATTATGCAGTTAAAGTCAAATAAGCTTCCGAAAGGATTGGTTACTCTCAAAAAAAATTTTGATTGTAATGATGCCCAAAATGATAAGCGGAAATTCGTGGCAGACAAAAGTGATTATGAGAACCTTCGGGTCTCTGATGACAGGAATCTTCGGGTCGGAAAAGATGTCTCATAGCGAGATAGAGAAAGGCTTATCAGTTTCTATGGAAAATATGGAGTAGTGGCCTGGTCCTACGATGATCTGGAGGGTTATGATCCTGACATCATTCAACATACTATTAAGCTAACAGAAGGTGCAAAACCAGTCCAGTAGAAACAGCGGCCAGTTAACCCTAAAGTTGAAGCCTTGATGGCACAAGAGCTGACCAAACACATCGAGTCACGTATTGTCTTCCCAATTAAACATAGTACATGGGTATCAAATCTGGTACCAGTCCAGAAGAAGAATGGTGATATACGCTTATGCATGGACTTCCGAGACCTGAACAGAGCATCTCTAAAAGACCACTATCCGTTGCCTTCTATGGAATTGATCCTCCAAACTGTCGCAGGATCTGAAATGTTCTCTTTGCTCGATGGCTTCTCTGGCTATAACCAAATTCGAGTCAAAGAAGAAGATCAGCACAAGACTACATTCACCACCAAGTGGGGAACATTTGCATATGCTAAAATGCCTTTTGGTTTATCTAATGCAGGGGCAACTTTCCAGCGAGCTATGGACGTCGCAGTTAGCGAATTTGTCAATAAGTTTATCCTAATCTATTTGGATGACCTTACTGTGTTCTCTAAATCTAAAGATGATCATTTTGATCATTTGGAATTAGTTTTTCAAAAGTGCAAGGAGTTTGGGGTTTCCCTAATTCTAAAGAAATGTGTATTCGGAGTACCTCAGGGCAAGCTGTTAGGGCATGTTGTATCTAAGGAAGGTATTTCGATTGACCCCGAGTGAGTGAGGGCTATAAAGGAGCTTCCCCTTCTGGTAAATAAGAAAGGTGTCTAGTCTTTTCTGGGCAAAGTAAATTTTGTCAGCAAATTTATTTCTAATTTTGCGGGAATGATTAGGCCGATCACCCTAATGCTAAAAAAGGATCAAAATTTCAAGTGGACAATGGAAGCTCGGGAGGCATTTGAAAAGGTCAAAGAAGCGATCTCCACAGCCCCGGTGCTAATTAATTCAGATCAATGCAAAGATTTTATAATGTATGCTTTCAGTAGCAAGTCCAGTGTCGCTACTGTTCTGATTCAAAAGGATAGTGAAGGAAAGGGAGAGCATCCAGTGGTGTTCTATTCTCGAACCCTAAAGGAATATGAGGCAAATTATAACTTCGTCGAAAGACAGGCCTTTGCAATAGTAAAGGGACTTAAAAAATTCTGCCATCTAATTTCCCGCAATAAAATTCTGGTATATGTTGCACATTCTAGTGTGCGGGAATACATCATGGAGGGAGAGATCACAGAAAAAAGGGCTAATTGGATCACCAAGATCCTAGAGTATGACATTGAGGTCAGGCCTACCAAGACTGTCAAAGGCAGAGGACTGTGTGAGTATATGGCACAGGACGAGGAGGTGCCTGCCAAAGAGGAACAGCCGGAGCTCGTCCTGATGAATTCATCAGGATCGAAAGATGATTGGCTGACAGATAGAGTGAACTTCATGCGAACCGGAAGGTATCCACCAGGCCTCTCACCCCAAAAAAGAAGGTATTACCAGCTACAAAATTGCGGATATACGCTGATAGAAGGAGTTCTTTTCAAAAGGAGTTTTAATGGTGTGCTCTTGCGATGCGTTACTTCAGGGGAGGCGCAGAGGATCCTCGATGCATTTCACAATAGCGATGAGGGCAGACATTTCTCCGCTAAAACTACCGCCATCAAGGTCCTGCAAGCTGGATATTATTGGCCTACACTTTTCAATGATTCCTACTCTCTGGTAAGGGCTTGTAAAAAATGCCAGTTCTTCTCTGACAGAAGAAAGAATTCAGCGATGCCCCTCAAACCTATCATGGCGGATGAACCATTTGTGCAATGGGGCCTTGACTTCATCGGAATGATTAACCTGGTTTCTAGTGCTGGACATAAGTGGATATTAACAGCTACAGACTACTTTACAAGGTGGGAAAAAGCTGTTCCCCTTAAGGAGGCAACAAAAACAGAGATTGTAAACTTCCTCGAAACACTGGTGACAAGGTTTGGCCCTCCGAAGATAATCATTTCGGACAACGCCAGAGCATTTGTAGGAACAAAGGTATGTCACTTTGCATTAAAAAATGGCATATTCCTTAAAACGTCATCAAACTATTATCCACAGGGAAATGGCTTAGCCGAGTCGACAAACAAAAGTTTAGTCCGACTCCTAAAAAAGGTTGGCTTAGAACACCAGAGGGAATGGTATAAAAATCTCCGAAAAGCACTCTGGGCCAACCGCATAACCCCTAAGCAAGTCCTCAAGACTTCGCCCTATGAGCTAGTATATGGGAAGGAGGCGCTATTACCTATCTCTATGGAGATCCCGACGATACAGTTATTGAAATCTCTTGAGATAAAACAAAATGATGCTATGGAGGTTCGGCTCGCCGAACTACTGGAAGTACAAGAAAAAAGAGAGAATTCCCTACACGCAATGACAAGCCATCAATAGGTGGTCAAACGATGGTTTGACAAGAAAGCCTCCGACCAAGGTCTAAAAAGTGGAGACTTAGTGCTAAAATATGACAGCAGGGCTGCAAAGCCAGGTCAACACAGTAAGTTTGACAGCCTATGGGAAGGACCCTTCAAAATCATCCGGTGCATGCAACATAACGCTTTTGAGCTGAAAAATATGGAACAAGAGCTATTGGGAATCCCGGTCAATGGGATTCATCTTAAATTGTTCTATTAGGCATAAAAATCTACCTTGTACAATTGTAAATAACGCTTTTATTTCCTTTCCTATTTTTGGCCTGTTCTTTTGCTGAATCAGTGGTCTTTCTACGCATGTGCTCATTATCATTGGCGGCTAAAACACTGGAGTTGCTTTACTCAAAATATACTCATAAATGGGAAAAAGCATACAAAATTTGCAAACCCAAAAGAACTAAACACAGAAATAAACATGAGCATAGTTTTTACTTGAAAAGAGAAGTATATATTTATATATATGTTCCTAGGTTACAAAATGGCTGAGATGCCAATTTTCAAAATGTACAAGTATCAGAGTATATATATATATACGGTAGCCTTTTATCAAGCTTATCTAGAGCAGGTGAGTTACATCATCAGGCAGGAAGGCAAGGGAGTTATTTAGTTAAAGGAATGGCTGGCAGCAATCGACGCATCCACTGCAGCGTCTACCTCTTCCTCATCCACGGGCTCCTCGGCAGCATTGGCAGCATCATTCAACATAGCCGTTGTCAGTGGTGGATACACCAGGTCCCTAAAGTCTGTATACCATTCTACGTCGTAGAAGGGTATTACGTTGTAGCTCCGAAACAGGAAATGTAGGGCTTGAGTAACCCTTTGCTGGTGCTGGCCTCTGGTCTGCAGGCGGAATCCGCTAAGGAATGGCAGCTAAATAATAACAGCTTCTTCTTCAATAAAGTGACGCAAGTCGCTAGCTATTGGCAGGCCTACCCCATATGCAGCATGTGTAACAACCTTGCCGAGCCCATTTAAGTACTTCTTCAGGAAGATTTCTTTGACCAACTTCAAGATAAGTGGCTGGAGAATGCAAATGTCCAGCATGGATGCTACAAAGTGCGAGCACACGTCAGTATTCACCCGATACTTATCTTCATATTCAACGCAGTCCTTGCCTAGGACCCACTTAATGGCTACCAGAACCAGCGAGTGTTTGTTCTTCGTCATCCTCTTGAGCCTTCTAGTGGAGATCTCACCTACAAACGTCGTCTATGATTTGAACGAGGTGAGGCGAATGGGGGTATCCATTTTCCCTAACACTATTCCTAGGTCTGCTAAGTAATGCCAAATCTGCTTACCACCTAACCTATGAAAAGACTTGCTTAGCAATCTGCTACTAGCCTATCACTTCTTAAAAACACTAAGTATGTTTGCTTGCTATCTACTAGGCTATTTATAGAAAAATTGACAAGACATATGTCGATCCACCTCAAAGAAATGTGATGTATGCTGGCTGCCATCTCGAAAGCCGAGTCTGCGTTCATTCACATTTTAGGTCGGTACATGCATGATAGCATGGCTCAAGGCGTGCTTAATTAAATGCGGTTGATTAATTAGCTTTAAAAAGGTGGCACTTGTTGGTGAAGGGACGTATGGCCGTAGGCTATTATGTCAAATCTCAAGTGCATTCCAGAGCCCAAGGCGATACTCGTATCTCTTCAGGCCGTGATCATTTGCTTGGCGTAATCATTCCGGCCAGGATATTAATTGCTAGTATATGCTAACGCAAAGTTAGAAGGCCAGTTGCAAGCTCAATTTCCAAGGAGATCAGGGTGTATCACATGATCGCCCCAATGTGATGATGAAATTCAGCTGCCTCAGAATAGCAATCAGTTCATCTTGCATGAGTTTCCAGATTAACGGTACATGCCGAATTAAATGCAAAAGGCTTGCTTTCGCCTACCACCTTAGGAAAAGTTGCTATTATTGCATGCAAAGGCTTGGTATTTCAATTTTTTTTTACAAACGCAGGGAAAGTGCAAAGTTTTTTCTGTCTATCCATCCAGTGCAAGAGTATTCGCAGGCCAGGAGTTTACAAGTTCTGTAGCAAAAGAAAAATGTCAGAATCTTCAGCTCAGCCGGTGCAAGAAGAGATCAGCCAGGAACTATTTTTGGCTATTCGTTCTTTGGTCGAGGTATACGTGTACGGAGATGTAGCATATGCCATGCCTAGTATACTCGTGAAGATGAGAAGAGCCCATACAGAGGAGCTAGAAAGACCCAAGGAATGCAATAACTAGAAAAAGGTTAGAGAAAAATGGGATAATATCTACAACCCAAAGCTCGCAAAGAACCCTAAATCTTTTAGAGAGGCAGCGTGTGTAAGGTTATCAACGGAAAAGGCAGACCAAGCCACGACAGGTAGGGTCTGGCTTAGCAGTCTCCCATAATACATGGTCCCATTGGTGCACTATTGCCCGAAGGTGGTCGACGCGGCTTTTCAGCGCTATAATCTAGATACCCATTGTATTGAGGGTCGCAATTTAAGGGTTCAGATTAGCTCGGAAGCCATCTGGAATATGTTATGTATCCCTGATCCTAGCAAAAGAAAGGAGAATATTGAGCATTTTTTCCCAAGCAAGGGGGAAAAAAAATGGAAAAGAATGAAAATCGGCTCCAATTTCTTGTTAAAAGAGACTAATAAGAAAGGTGTTGCGTCCGCTAAGGCACCAAGTATCCCATTATCGTGTGGTTCATTCCACGATGATCTCCAGGACCCCATCTCCATGTTGGCATTTGTTTGTGGTCGGGACTCTAATAAAAAGATTGAGGGTTTTCAGCTTGGACCTACGATGCAATTTCGCAAACAACATGAATATTTCTAGTATGATTTTGCTTAGTTCATGGTTGAAGAAATGATACACTAGATGGAGAATTACCAGGCAGAAAAGAAATTTAGATTTCTTTCCTACCTGGTCCACATGTTCCTGCATCAGAATCTAGATTTCTTCGCCCGTTTTCTTCCACTATCAATTTTTGATGAGCAGAACAAAAGAAAGCCGGTGTCTACATGGACACCTTTTCTTTCCGCAACATATGACTATTATGCCTTTGCGGACTATTTCATAGCCCCGGTTCTAAATGATTTGATCGAAAAAGGTGATATCGTCTGGCTCAACACTGAGCAGACTGGATTTTTGTAAGGCTACACCCCTGCTTGTGACTGGTTCTTAGGCAAGGATTTCACAATCCTTCGAATGCGGGGTTTTATTGGTAAGCCTTTCCTTCTCCCGGCTTGCATCACCGATAGAGTTCTCGCGCTGGAGGTTTTCTGACAAGTGTGTACCATTGATTTCATGTTCTGTAGCTACGAAAGTGTCAAGAGGAAATGATTCTTCATATGCCCGAAGAGCTTCAAGTCGGTAATGCTTGTTAAAAAACAATCGCACAAGCTGCTAGGAGAGAAGCTGACACATCTAGGGTTGGTACTGGTAAATGATAAGTGGGATTACAACCCTTTCAACGACCTGCCAGAGCCACACATGAAGGTTACCCATGTCCCCCGACCATACTGGGAGAAGTGGCGTAATAAGCAGACTGATAGGGATGAAGATTTTGTGGAACTAGCACAAATCCCTACGTTAGACACTAGAGGGCCATGGTACAAGTTCTATTTTCCAGTGGCCGTGGCCAGGGACAACCTTCCGATAGAGCGCGACATGTATAACAAGTTAAAAATGGGTGAGGAATGGAGTGATGAAAAAATAAAGGCTTTTTGGAAGTATCGCTAGGAAATAGCACAGTTGAAGGCTCCTTATAATCAGGTAAAGGACAACCAGGAATTTGATAGATGGTGGAATGAAGGTCACCCCAGCCCGATTTCTAGTGTTGATAGGAGTGAAGAAGTAGAGGGATTCGAGGAGCAGGAAGAAGAAACAGCGGTATCATCTTCTTCTGCACAAAGAGGCAATATCTCCGGGCATACAGCCTATGTGGGTACTAATGTCCTCTTTAATATATCAAGAGGCTCGCTTACACACACATGGGCTGCTAAACCGATCAAGCTAATGCCTCAGCAGGGGGATCTAATGGCTGAGGTTAGTGAGTGTCCACCTGCGAAAAGGCAACGCACAAAAAATGTTATCGGAATAGTTTCGCTTGAACCCGCCGGAGGAGAAGTGCCCACCACCAATCAAATGCCAGAGGTTACGAGCGAGTCACGAATGATCCTGGAGCCATCACCGACCAGTCAGCAGGAACATTTCGCTCCTTCCTCTCTTACACCTCATTCTTTCGTATCTGCCCCTGCTCCGTCAGCAACTCCTGCCATTGGCTCGAGCCCTCCACCTTCTACTTCTGGTCCAGCTTATTCAGTTGGATTTGCCCAGTATTTGCAAGCCCAACCATTCATAATTACTCCTCCGAGCATGCTTACGCCTATTGCTGCTGCTCAGACTTTCTTCACCTCACTTTCAAAAAATATTCCCCCTGTCAGCCCCCATTTTTTTCTGCTATGCTTACTGATCCTTTTCCATTGGAACAAACCGATACCCAGTCAGCAACTATTCTTCCCCGGCTAATGAGCCTTATGACTGAATCCCCGGTTCAGCCGCTACAAATGTCTAGCCCTGCTGATAGTTCTCAGGCCAAGCTATGGAATGTACCACATTTTTCTCCACAAATGGTCACTCTCCAGAAGAAGCAAATGCGTGCGCCTATGAAAATTACCTATCCCTACGCCCTGCCTTCAGGAGTTCCTTTCGCAGGTGGGCTGGTTTCATCACCGGCCAAATTCATAGCACAGATAGATTGTGGAAAGGAGGCGCGCGCAAATAGAATGAGGCAATGAAAGGTGAAGGATGACAATGCCCCTGCTGAGCTGAGAGTATAGGCTTTGTATGATGAGGCTCGACAAGAATTAAAATTTGCAACCATGAACCCAAGGATAAACAAGCCTAAGGGAGAAATGCAACCCGAGGATTATGAGATCTATGCTATCGGACTTGACATGAAGGTAGCCCAGCTGCAAGATAAAGTCAAAATCATGGAGGAGACACAACGGGTGGTCACTTCCGACTTCTTCAAAACTGGTCGCCAGTTAAAGAAGAAGGATGAGCAGCTCAAGACAGTCAAAGAAAGGGTGAGCTTTCTAGAGACAAAGGAGAAATCTTTAGAAGCAGATATTGCTCAAATAACAAAAAGAGCGCTAACAGCAGAAAATGAGAGGAATAGGCTTCAAGGTGAAATTGCAAAGACCTAGGTTCCTGACCCCAGCCTAGTAAAAGAATTACATAGTCAAAACCAAGCAGCGCAATAGAGCCTACGGTCGATAGAGGAGGAGCTTGAACGCTTTTGCCTTGATTACAGTCAGAAGATGGCAGAGAAGGGTGAGGAGTTGGAGCGCCTACAAGAGCTGTATCAGCAAAGGGTACAGGAGAAAGTGGCCGAATTCAAAAGCCTGAAGACTAAGCTAGAAGAGGAGCTCCGAGAGATAAAGGCTTCTCTAGAAGAGCAATCGGCTAACCACTCCCGAGCTGAACAAACTCGAAATAAAGAAATGAACAGCTATGCAGAGCAGTTGGCGTCCGAGAAAAAGAAGAAGGCAGAATTGGCCGAGGCCCTTATTTCAAGAGAAGCAGAAATTTCTTCACTTAAAGCCTCTCTTTTACTTACCCCTGCCCAACCTGATGTCATTCCGCTGGTTAGAAAATTGTATATTTCTCACTGGGAGAAAGTCAAGACCTTCTGTCTAACACTGCAGCCCACCCTCAGGTTCATCGACAAGACATCAAGACTCAATCAAGAGGCCCACGACGCAATAGAACAGTTCCCGCGTTTCATCCTGGAAAAGGTTTCTGAGGCAAGGGACTTGCTTAACAAGCTATACTCTGTTTCAGATGAAATCCTTGCTGAGGCGGGTATCGATGATCGGGACATTGCTGCTAAAATTTCCAATAAATTCAGCCATTGTCACTCCGCTTTCTAGCGCACTAAGGCAGCGATGGCTTTTCTAAGCAAGGCACTTGACGGCATAAGGGGAAGTTTCTTTGAGTTGGGCAAGCTGGGGCTGCCATCCGCATTTCTAGAGGATGGCTTCATTGCTACAACTACATAGATTGAGGAGGTTATTGAGCAGAAGGAGAATGACCCGGAGGTATTCAGCGAATTAGGTAGCTCCCCAATGGTAGCCAACATTGAGGCAATCATTCATCCACTCTCCCAGCTGCTTTTCCATATCCAAGCAGGCGCCCGCCTACTTGAGGTACTGCCTCATAAGGAAACTATTGATCTCCGCGGAGCACAAGAGAATTTGCATAACATGGCGAAGCCGTCCGAAAGTGAATGGTCGCCTTTGCAGGCTGTAATTTCCAAACTCTAACTCCATTTTCCCTATGGATGAAGGCTCTGGTCTGTAGAACCATAGAGTTTTTGGGTTCTCCGTTCTTTATCTGAAACACCCCTGATAGTCGCCAAAAGCTGTTAAAATAAAAATTCAAACAGCTTCCTTCGGGTTTCTTTTGCAAATGTTCGTGTGCCGGCCTGTGCATCGCCAAGTTTATTCGGTTCTCTGACAGGTTTTGATCTTTCCCTTTGCGTATTTCTCACTTCGCAACTTCAAATAGCGGCTCCCCTTTCGGGTCCCGAAATGCTGCGCTGGGCGTCCACATGTCTCGCCTATGGAGATTTTTATTTCCTGTTGCTTTGTATTCTCTTCGGGTTGCGAAAGCATTCCATAAAGGCCATCACTCCTAAGATTGTCAGAGGGGCCCACATCTTGGTACATGGCGGCCTATCGCAAACTTTTCTTGCAGGGATAAAATAAGCAGCTGCGGGCTGCGAAATGCTTTCGTGGCCTTCTTTATTTTTTGGCGGGCCCTACCTTCTGCCAAGTGGCAACTTTTTGCAGCCTTTTCAATACAGCAAGGAGATAAACACAGCGGGCTGCGAAACGCTGCCACGCGTATTTCACACCCGATTCAGGCGGCTCTATCCCCACTTCAGGAAAGACCTCAGCCCCTTGGACGCATGTTGCTTCTTCGCAGTCTCTCGGTAGCGGTGAGAGGAATTCTCGTTCGGGCCGTGACGGGCTGCCACGTGCCTTACACTGATCATCAAAGCAGGCGATGGGCTGGCTGAGCAATATATTGTTATCGGGTGCTGCTCGTCTTGTTTCTCTAAGGCAGTGGATGGCACTTGTCAAAGGCTTGGCTGGGACCTCTGCCATCATTACAAAGGGCGCGCCTACACCTGAATATCTAGATGCCGCGTTTTAACTCGTGGCCATTGTAACGGCATGGAAAATCTTTGATTTTGACATCATTACAGGAGATTGGGAGATCTTTTCTGTTACAGCTTTCCAAAACGGTGGGAGTTTTTCTCTCCAGCTATATATACTCTCTCCGTCAACGAGAGAGGAGCCCAAAAATTTTGAGGAAAAAAGGTCCAAAAAGGAAATAGATCAAAGAGTTCTAAGAAAAAGGATATTGGTTATAGAAAAAAACACCAGGGCTCTCTTATATGTTTATTTTGCAAGAAACTTTCAGACTGTGCCAACTATTCGACCTTTTTGTTTTTCATGTATTGATTGAACTATAAACTGTACTTTTTATTGTCTTAGACATTTCATTTGACATGAACTTCTATATATTGAATACAAGCTTGCTTATCTAAATCATGTCTAAATGACTCTTCTTAGTAGTAAGAATGTATGCAATACTATTTTATGTCAATAAATGAATTGTTTATGCTATACTTTTAAGTCTCTGACGTTTTGGAACGAAATAACACCATTCAGGCCCTTAAATCTATGATTTATCGTGCCCATCAGCATATTTTGGCGCATCGCCTTAGATTACACTTTGCTTCACTATATCCACTTCCTTTTCCCTTTCCAAAAAATTATTATAGAAGAAGCCGGCCTTTTTAAAACCTGGAGGTCACTCAGTTTGGCGCAAAAGGGTCCCCCTTGAACTGAGTTTCCCATAAGGCACTGTTATCTCGTCAATTTTTGGCGTCAATAATAACCTATTTATATGATGATAAAAATGCAATGCTTATGTTTCCTATATGATATATTTATGTGATATGCTAATGATTTGTGGATGCAGGATTGATGATGATGATGGCGATAATGATCAACTATCATAGTACCTTGTTAGTGCAATTAGTAAGAAAAGAAGAAGTCATTTCAACAAGACACAAGATGATGCAAATGCAAATGATGATGATGATGATGATTACTTGCCGAGGAATTGGGATTTTCAAAGGGCCAATTTTTTTTATGTTTGATAACACAAGTGGTATGATGCATCTAGGTATAGAAAAACATGATGACGTACCCAGTGAGATGAACTTTGACTTGACAAGTAGATAGGAGTATTCTTGTTCACACCTGACATATGTAAACCTTGCTAGGATGCACTTCAGAAGGTTTACGCACCTTGGACCAAAACACGGAAAGGTAAACCTATCCATGCAATAGTCAATAAGTTTCCCTAGACCTCTTCCATGCATACCTAACAAAGCAAGTATTTGCTGAGGTTATATTACAAGAACATCCAACAAACATAGTAGACAATAGATAATGATCGTTGCCCCATTCCTTATTTCTCTAAATCCTCTATTTTGGGATATCATTGAGACGTCCTTGGAATGAGCGCAAATAAGATAAGTCAAAAGATAAAGACCAAGTAAACAAACAAACTGATGCTCTTCAATACCGCTAACGGAAAATTATGTGTTTTTTAAGGATGATAACCAAAACTTATTGCCAAAAGATAATGCCCATTGTAGGAAGGATTCATCCTAGGACATGTTAGTGGATGGCGGCACACCATTTTGTTTATCCAAAGTGTTTTAAGGAATGATTGATATGGGACCAATTCAGATGATGAGTTTCCAATATGAAGAGATGACCAACTTGCTTACGCACTGACTTAGACTTAAGACTTGACGTTTGGAGTTTTACTTTTAATCTGCTAGACTTGTTTCTAATTGTTTCACCAAAGGTTGATGCTGACGATCAATTTATTATGAGTGGTGTTTATTGCGGGTGCAAGCAAGATGAGGTGGATGAATTTTTTTCAAATATTTGGATGTTTTTGATGTTTTGCAATATTTTTGAGGCTTTTTTTGGTATTTTTTGAGATTTTGCAAATGTTTTGATTTTTTTGATTTTCCAATGTTTTTGGGATTTTCTGAGATTTTGACTGAGAGACTAACCTAAAGACCTTATCCTCGGGGCCTTGGGGGAAAATCAACAGATTAGCCTTGCCT
>VDFB02161310.1:0-36925 GCA_007258455.2 Sequoia sempervirens | reverse complement strand
TTTGTCTCACTCTAAAGTCATGAAAAAGGCCTTTTGATTCTAGAGATCACTATAAAGCATTGAGAGAAGCGCATACGTCCTTTTTCGATGGCTTTAGTTTAAGTAAGCCCTCACGAAAAACAAAGTTACACTTGTTCTTTTTAAATCCCCAAAGAAAAATATGAGTTCTTTTTAAGCACCAAAAGACAAGTGAGAGATACTTTGTTCAATTGTTAATGCAAGAAACAAAATCTAGTAAGTTGTGATCCTAAAGTTCGTTTTAGCCCTTTGCAAGAAGAAATTGAAAGGTTCTTTTTAAAGCCCAAACAAAAACTAGTGTCTTAAGGAGGAAAAAGATAAAAAATTTCCTAATAAAGTGTTAAGCAAACACTAAAGTGTTTAAAAACACTTTGATTTGATGAAACGTCCTCCTCATGCTTCTCCTTCCTTTGATTTCAATTTCCAACCTACAAGGAAGAAAAACTAGGCAAAGTTTAAAATTCAAATATTTTGGCGGGATGAGTCCAACGTCGCAGTTTTAGTTTTAAGCGGTGCCAAAACAGTGATGCTGAGCTCCCAGCATTGGAATTTTCTGTGTGTGAGTGAAAACATGGAAATTTTAAGAAAAGATGAGAAAGAATGATTTCAAGCCCTCCTTCTAGCGCCAAATGTGTGAACCCCAACCTTGGTACCTGCAAAATAACAAGAATAAATGAGTTAGAGAAGAGATTGCAAGCCAAAACAAGGATTCCCCATGAAATCCATTTACAACTTCAAACTAGGAAAGAAAATAACAAAGAACACAATAAAAATGATAAAACAAAGATTAAATCCTAATTAGATGTGCAAACTCATGATCCCATGGGAGAATTGGTGCCAATTTGATGTGAAAATTGGCCCTTTCCCAATTCCTATGATGCAAGCTTGATGTGGTGAGATTGATCCACTTTGTTGGTGAAGGGAAGAGAACTCCAAGCCAAAATCTGCAAAACCTAGCTATGACTCAATGATAATGGATAAAATTCAAGAGATATTTGAGCATGGTAACTTTGCCTAGATTGTGGATGATGAAATGAGGATATGAGCTCTTTATTTATAGAATTCCAAGATGGATGAATGTCCAAATTTGAGCAATGTGGGACTAACATTCATCCAATGGATGATGCCACTTGTCAAGCTATGAATGGATGAAGGATGTGCAAGATTTGGGGTTTGTGCCAATAAATGCATAATTTTGAATTTCAAATTTGTTGAAATGACATGTAAGAGGGAAGGGAAAATGCAATAAATGCCACTTGGCTCAAGGAAAAGGACATGTAAGATGAATTTATTGCCTTGTTGGATGTACATGTTGACTTGGAATTTTTGAATTCAAATTGAGAGAATATTCCAAAAGATGCCTTGTGAGGAAAATAGAGATTTAATAAATGAATTAAATCTATTTTCATGAGCAACTTGCATTATCTAGAGGATGGGACATGAGATGGGATTAAATTAATCAAGGGTTAATTAATTTAATGAGAGAAGTTAGATGATGTGACCTATTTGACTCAAATTTATGGATTTATTTAAATCAAATAAGAGAGGAATATGATAAGAGATTAATTAAATGAAGATTTTGATTTATTTAATTAAAAGGGGTGGTGTTAGATTAAATCAAATAAGGTTATAATTTATTTAATCTAATGGATAGACTTTAGAAATTTAATCAAATAAATTAATTATTTAATTAAATATGGATAATTAGATCAGATGAACTGATTTAATTAACAAAAGAGATTGACTTAATTAGATAAAATGATTTATTCAATTAAGAGAGGACTATTGATGAATTTAATCAGATAGTGGAATTTGATTAAATGGTTAGACCGAGGGATGATTCAGGAAGAAACGATGTTAGTAAGTTAGGATCAGATGCACAATGTAAATCAATATATTTTACGTGTCTACAGTTTTATTCGAGGAGGCATGACAAATTTTATTTCATTGTCTCTTAGTCTTTTGGATGATGTCGGGGAAGTTTCTGGTGTTGGTTGATCTTTTTTGTTGGGTTCTTATTCAGGTTGAAGCATGGTTTCATCTATGATAGGAGTGTCGGAGGTAGACAGGGACATGTGTCAGAGAGACAATTTTGCTATTTTCTTTTCTTTGAATTTTTGGTAAGCTATGAAAAAGAAGTCTTGTCATGGCATGATAGGTTCCATGGGCTTGGTCCAAAAGGCTTCTAAGGAAAAGTTTCTTTTGGAAGATAAGGGGTTAAAGTCACTATGGTGGACAATGAATATTTCATTTTCAAATGGAAACTTTAAGCATTTATGTATAACCGAAGGGACGAATTTCATTGAGAGAAGCCATAGATGGCCTAGCCACAAATGAAATTGGTCCAACTGTAGGATGATGGAGAATGTGACATCTAATGTTTTTGGTCCTATTTGTAATGGAAGGGTGATTGATCCAATTGTAGGGCAAGCAACACCATTATGTGTCTCTATCCATGCTTTTGGTTTGTCATAATCATCTTGATAAAGTTCATGTAATACTAAAAATTCCTCAATGATCATGTTCTCTCCACAAGCGGGGTCTATTAGTATCCCATTAGTGGGCTTGTCATAAATATGACTGACTATGTAGAGAGAACCATCGGGTAGATTTTTAATTATATCCTTAGAGGAGAAAGAAATATCAAGAGATTTCTTAGGTTGGCCCTTATGAGGGATAACGTTTATTGCACCTACAATTTCATCCATAGGATTAACATTGATATCATGTGAGATAGGATCATGATGTTCATCATCTGTATCAACATTCATCACATAATTATTTGTAGTTTCACTAGATTTGACAAATGAAAAATTATGTTTGGGAATTAAATTAGTGAAAATTTGCAAGTTTTGATTCAAAGGAGCAACAAAATTATTGCCTTGATCGCTAACACCTGCAACAGATAAATGGCTAGAATCAATGAGGTATTGCACAAGATGTTTAAGATGTTTACGATGTTTCGTGTCATGTCCATTTTGTTGATGATAGTGGAAATAAGCATTTGATTTAAAGCTCGGGGGTAAAGGATTAGTAGGGTTGGATGTTTTGATGGCAAGCAAGGAAATCATTTGTTGTTGTAAAAGTTGGGACATTGTGTTATGAAGGGTGTCAGGTAAGGGTGTGAATTGTCTTTTTGAATCTACATAACTAAAGGGAACGAAGGTTTTAAGAGCTACTATTTGGTTATTCACATCTTGAGGTGTAGGCCAAGGATGATTAAATTGAAGGAACCCTTTGTTTTTCTTTCTAAATGGTTGGGAATTGTTTTGGTTGGTAAGCCCTCAGATTTCTCAGTTTGGCTAGGAGTGGACCTTGTATCTTGACTACTAATTGAATTTTGATAATCACAAAGGGCAGTACACAAGTGCATGAAGGATGGGAATTTCATCATAGTGAGTTTCTCTCAAATATTTCTTTGTAGGTTTTCTATGAACATCTTTTGAAGGTGTGGGTCAGGGACCTTGACATTGATTTGGGAATAAAGTGATTGATAGCGTGAGATAAAATCAATTATCTTTTCATCCTCATTTTGCTTGCATCTCATCAAATCAGCCAAGGTTTTCTTAGGAGCCATGTGCACTTGGAAATGGTTTGAAAATGCATCAAAAAGTTCATTAAATGAAAAAATTGAATTGTTTGGTAAAGATGAGAACCATTCCAAGGCTGTGTCTTTTAAAGACCTTGGAAAGAGTTTTTCCAATAATTTATCATCAAGGAAAAAATCACAGCATAAAGCGGTATAGGCATTGGCATGGTTATAAGGATCTACCTTCCCTCCATATATATCAAATCTAGGCACCTCTACACCTTGAGGCATCGGTGTTCACAATATCTCCAAGGAAAATGGACTACTTTTAACATAGTATGTGGGTGGGCCATTCTGATTTTGGTTTATGGTGGACATTTTTTTTTGGATGGATGAAACAATTTGGAAAAGTTGTGTTATGAGAGGATCGGTACAAGTGGTATGAGGTGGAAGTGAAAGTGGTGATGGGATATATGTACTGGGAGAGCAAGTGAATGGAATTATTATAGGTGGTAATGTGGTAGAAGATAAGACATGCGATTCCACTTAGGAACTAGGGATACGAGAAGGAATACCTACCAAAGGAATCACATTACTAACTTGTTGCATTATGGTTGTGATTTGAGTAGTATAGGTAGGTATTGAGGCTATCATTGAGGGAGGAGGAATTTGAGTTCCTGCTTGGTTTGTGACATTGTTTTTTGGGATAGGAAGACTAGATGTTGAAGGAAGATGTTTTCCAAATATTTGAACTATATTTTTCACAAGGTCAAGGCCTTCATCACTTTCAAGCATATGTGAATGTTTTCTATGGTAGGAATTGCAGTAGCGGAAATGTTTTCAAGTGTAACTTGGTGTTGCAGGTGGACTAAGTCCTCATGAATTTGAATGATTTTCTCTTGTGGGATATCATCAGTCCTAGGTTCAACATGCATGCTACATGAAGGTAAACAGTTGCTAAACGTATTATCCATGCCTAGTGTACTAGTGTCAATACTAGGAGTGGAAGCTCTAGATAACCCAAGATCCACAATGATTGTGTTATCATGAAATGACATGAGTCTTGAACTTGTTCTCACTAAGGTATTAGCAATAGGACACCAAACACTCATGCAAAGGCTTCTAAATGCGGGGTGAATGCAAATGCAATGTAAACTAACAAGAATGAAATGCTTAAAACTAAAATTTTGGAAAGTGAAACTAAAATGTAGAAACAACAAACAAAAAATCAAAAAATGCAGTGAAAAATGTGCAACTAGACTAATTCACCTAGGGTGGCGAATGAGTCTAGGTAGTGATTTTTTTGAAAATGTTCAAAAATTTTGAATTGGTTTTTATGCTTTTTATATTTTTTGGTGCAAATATGATATGGAAATGCAAAATTTTAGTAATTTTTAATGAGATAAAATGCACAAATGCAAGCTAGATGAACTTTTCACTAATGCAAATTTGGAAACCCTAGAATGCAAATTAAACAATGCAAAATGCAATGCAATGCTAATGTAAGCTATTCCTAGGATGTAAATGCACTTTAAATCAGAAATATGATGCTCTAAAGTTGGGTTCACCAAAATGAACCAAAGATTTATGGGATGGGGATTCTCTTACACTTCTAGGGTTTTGCACCTAAAAGGAGAGAGGTGCGAAAAATCTTAATGGCTCACTCAAGAACAAACCCTTGAGATTCCAATGTGAATGAGATTGAAATATATCAAAGGGGAATGTCCTAGATGCTGAAAACTGATAAAAGAGATTAACTACTAATGCAAAATTAAGAAAATGCAAGATGTTTGAAAACATGTTGTGATATGCAAAATGACCTAGAAATGCAAATAAACTGTAACATAAAACTATGAAATTGAAGGTGTGCACCCAAAGATTGGAAAAGGATGGAATGGAGGTCAGGAATCCTAAATAATTCATAGTTGAATCCAACTAGGACTCATACGCCAAGCTGGGTGACTTAGTCTTGTTTCAGGAAGATTCTGCTGGAACAGGTTTCTAACAATTGGGTACTCAGAACTACAAAAATCTCTATTTGGGCCTGGAAGTGGGACTCATTCATTGCTAATGGTGAATCAGTCCACTTTAGGATTTCTAGAAATTCAAAAGTGGAATTTGTAGTTCCTTGTTTGCACTTCTGCTCCTGACTGGTTTTTGGATCCGAAACTGTAGAATTCAGCCTATAGGTGTTCTCCAAGCTTCTCTTAGGGCTTTGAAAAATTTGATTGGATTTGAAAATTTGTTGAAAACTTTTCCAATCTTTCTCTTTGAAAAGTATACACACTATACCTGCAAAATACATGCAAAGAGAGGGAAAAATTGTTGAGGGTTAGTGAATAGGGGTTTGCCTTGGTCAAACCTTGATTTGGTAATTAAAACCTTGAAAATGAAATGAAATATGAAAAGAGAATGATGAATGAACAAAATTAGTATACACCTAAAATTGGTCTAGATAATTAATTAATTAAATACAATTTAATTAATTAATAAACCATTTAATTCGTCTACTTATAAATAAATTCTAAATTTATTTATATAGTTCATTTTCTAATTCTTCTATCTTAAATCATATTATTCGAGTCTTAATTGAATAAACAAATTTAAATAGTTTGTCTTATTTAATTATCTTTCCTTTTACTAAATTTGAATAATTCTAAAATTTGAATTTAGTCACATGCCTACAACTTTTTCCTCTTTCCACCTCATCATGTGTCTCAACAAATTGAATATGTCAAATATTTAATTTAGCATTATCTTCAACAAATTCTAACACAACTTTGGGACACTTGGCTCTCTTCTCCATTTATTCTTCTAAACACTTGGAAGATTGTTTAATTAAAGGGAAACTCTCCTTGTTTCTCTCCAACTTCTTCATCCTCCACCCTTGATCTCTCCAGCTAAAATCCCGACCGTTGGTTGCTGCCACATCAGAATATGCCTTGGAAAATCTATAAATATTGCCTCATTCTATACCAAAAGATCCCACTTTTGAGCAATCTTACTTTGCAGAAATTTTCATTAGAGCATTTGTGAGCATTCAACATTTGAGCATTTAGAATCATTTAGCATAATCATGGCTTGGTTGTTAGTTGCCTCTTAGTTTTTGTAGTTTCATCACATCATTTTCATAACATAACCTTCATTTTCATATAGTAGAATTAGCATCATTATCATATCACTCATCAATAATATAGTTTATCAATCATGTAGGAATATATTTCTTGCATTTTCCAACATCTTGATCTTCAGGTTGTCATTCTAAAAGTCATAGTGCATACACAATCTGAGAGCCACAATTATTTAATTAATCCTTGGAGATAGGAAACAATGGGACGAATTTAGAGAATTTGTTTGTTTCAATTCGATTAGATTTGTTATTTGAATTCTCTAATATAATGTTTCATTGATTGTGTTGTTTTATTACTCACTCACATATTTTACACAGACATAAATTGGCACCCACCGTGGGGCCCTACCCCATTTTTATTAACGTTTTTAGGAAGTTTATTTACAGATTTGGACGTGAACTACTATGTAGCACACTTGTGGTTTCTTTTAGCACATACGAAACATCTTTCAGTGCATCCAGTCTATGTTCTAGTGCATACAACTCATCTTTCAGCGCATCAGGATCATCTTTTAGCGTATTCAAGGGTTATTTTAGCACATGTAGTGGTTTTTTTAGTGCATTAAGTAGTTTTTCTAGTGCATACAGTAGTTATTTTAGTGCATCGGTGTAATATTTTAGTGCATATGGTCTCTATTTTAGCACATCTAGTTTTATTTGCATAAATTCAAAATTTCAAGAACTAATTTATATTTTATGTGTTGCAGATACTTAAATATGCTGTCAAAGAAAATTATCTAAAACTACTGATGGTGTTTACGAGGGCTGGATTTATTTTTGCTTTCTTTTGATTAAATTAGGCATCTAGTTTAATTAAGAGGTTAATGAACACCTTGTCTATTTTGATTGTAAAGTGATAGTCCTATTCTATCCCCTTCACGGAGTGGCCAAAATTCTAGACTCACTCTTTCATGTTTTTACAACACCTTTAGAAGGCCTACCATAGTGGGAAAAACTACTCACCCTACGAGAATGACCTAAGTGGGAAAAACTAAAGCCAAGTTTTTCGACCCACTATAATCCAAAGTGAATTTGAGGAAACTCATATTCAATGGTAGTGTTGAAGATAACCATCCCCAAAGCCTTTGTTCTAAAGTTTAGGAGGTCTCCTGAGGGAGTTTATCATTTTTTGCACCAAACAGAAACTGTTACTATGAACTTTAAGTGTAGAAGCAAGCCGAGTCAGTATCTGAACATTTTTAATATTCACAATGCAAGGGGAGGGAAGAATGTACCCCCAAGATACTCACCATATAACTATCAAGGATTACTGGCCAAAGGTGGAGGATTCAACTTTGGTTAAGACCCAGGAAAGGAAAAAACACGGGCACCCTCTAGGGGGTGACATGGTTGTGTGAGTTGACATAGTTCTAAGATGTGGGTTGTGATATTATTAATGAACCTTGACATTAGGAGTGTTTGATCTATTTGATCTTGTTCTATACCTGTGGAAATCAAAGGAATTAGACCCGATTCTTGAACATACACTTTATGTTTAGTTCTTAGGTTTGAGACAACTATTTTACAACTTGTTATTGTGTTTGAAATCATTATTCAAGAAGTCATCCATTTAAGAACACTTAATTCACATGATTCACAAAAAAGGAAAAAGCAGGAAAAAATAATTGTTAAGAAGATTACCCCTAAAAGTATTCAAATCCACTGATTCAAAACAAAATAAGTAGACAGACTTTCAAAATAGTGAACACTTCTAATTTAGCGCATGGATTCCTTGTTTCAGCACATTGAGCTCATTTTTTGGTGCATCTGAGTCATTTTCCAACACATTTGACCAATTTTATAGCACATATACATCCTTTTCTAGTGCATAGGTTCCATCTTCTAGCACACTTGTAAATTTGTTTAGTGCACATTCACCTAATAATCCAACAGAGTACCAAGTTGAATCATATTTTAGGGGTATTCTAGCACATCACTAGCTTGTTTTAGCACATTTGATCCATTTTCCAACACATATAGGTCTTTTTTTGGTGCATATAATCCATCTTTTAGCGCATTTAATGCATTCTAGTGCATTTGATCCACTTTTCAATGCATTGAGTCCATTTTCTGGTGGATCTAGGGGATAGTCTAGTGCATCCAGGCTCTATTTTAGTGCATGCATTCCATATTTTAGCGCATATGTGCCCTATTTTAGCTCATCTCGTTAATATCAAACTAGAGAGCTAAATTCACCATTTGTCTGATAATTGAAAGCACATTTAGGGATCCTTTTTAGAGTAGAACCATTCCTCAGTCAAACAGTGTTTTAAACTTGAAGAAACTGGACTTTGTAAGTGAAATTCTTTAACTAAACTAAGATATAACACTTTAAAGTGCCTAATCATCAATCACAGCTCTGATTGTTAATCTAAGTTTCATCATCAGGATTTGTCATCCTTCATCATGAAACAATGCTGTACAATCATATTTAACTTAGTCTTATCAATAGGATTTGTCATCCTATTTGACTTAGTTAATACCATTGGCACTCTCCAACAAAGATCAAAGTTTAGTGAAACTTTAACACTTGTATGCTTGTTTTAACAAGATCCCAAAAGAAAAAACTCAAAGAAAAGGAAATTGAAACTCAAAACACCATGGCTGAAGGAGAAGAAAATCCATTCCACAGATTCCACCAACTTGAAAATGATGAAATCACTGAGGAGGACATTCAAACAGCTCAACAAGACCCCAAATTCCACAAATTCATGGAAAAGATTTTTGAAAAAGATGGAGAGAAATAATTTTTGATGCTGGAAAACCAAGGTTTGAAACTACCTAATGACTTTGATGTTACTCAATTGAAAGAACCTCCTGAAGAGCTAAAAATAATCCATAAAACACGGATCCCATGGATGCTTTAACTAATCAAATGAAAAATCTCCAACAACTTCTTGACTTGCAAAGAGGAACCACAAAAAGATAATTGATACAAGACATATGCCCATATCCTTTTGATCAAATTGTGAACATGATACCCTTTCCTAAGCATTGTGAATTTCCAAAATATGATAAATATAATGGTAAAACTAACCCTATAGATCTAAGGGAATTTTGCACCATGAGCCTTGAATTTGCACATGAAGAGACTTATTTGATGAGATTTTTTCCACCAAGCTTAGGTGGCCAATGCATGAAATGGTTCTCAAAAATTCCACTAGGTATTAAGTCCTTTGAAGAGCTGGTTAATAAATTCATCACCCACTACTCCTACAACGTCCAACACGAGATAACCATGAAGAATCTTTGCAACACAAAACATAAAAAGGGTGAATCATTTCTCATATTTTTACAAAGATGGAGAAGATTGTTTGCAAAATATGGTCTTCCCATATTGATTTGTAAGGCGGAAGGGATCTATGATGAATGTTGCTTAAGTGATTATGAACAAAGGTGTAAAGACATCAACAGTGGAATAGCAGGAACATTAATCAGAGAGAATTCAAAACATAGAACCAAGAGAGAATAAAGAAGACACCAATTTGATTATGGAGTTCATCCAAGTGGACTACGTCTCCGGGCTGAGCTCAATCGAGTGACCAATCTATTGAAATGTTCTGGAACATAGTACAATCTCCACTAGAGCCTCTTGCAACACTACTTTACAATATCTTGTAGCCTTTCCACAAAGTCATACAAAAGTCTCTCACTCACACCCCTCTCAAAAGCTCTCAAGGCTAGGGATGACTAACAAAGAGGAAGAAAAATAACTTTGCCTAATAGGATTTACTACAAGACTCAGAACATCATAATACATCACTATAAATATTCTCCTAACTCCCACTGAAATTATCTCTCACAAAAGGCTCTCATGGCCGAGAGAATGGAAAACAAGAGGAGAATGAACTCACTTGAAAAGTGATTATGAAAAACACTCCAAGACTCCTCCCTTTTATACTTGAAGTTGGGCCTATGTGGTTAAAACCACCAAAACCACCTGACTTGGCATTTTTCCCCTTAATGGAAAATAAATAACCTATTCACCAATTTTTTACAAATGTAAACCATAATCCCCCTTAAAATAATTAAATTTGTTTTTCGAGCCCTTGTTTATAGCTTATTCGGGCTTTTAGTTTGAGGGGTTGTTTGTTTATTTATTAAACAATAACCATTTGTTGGTTATTTGGTTTAGGCTTCGGCCTAAACATTGGGTTATATTAAACCCGTGCCTGCAATATCCTAATGACGTCGACAGCCGAATGGTTACCATACATTTTTAAACCCTGCCGGTTCCAGGTTCCACTCCCGGCCGTCGGTTCTTTTTAAACCGTTTTAAACAAAACTCATAACAAAATCAAATGGGTGACCATATATAGTAAGCTCGATTGTGTAGGCGAGCGGAATATGGAAGGTTTGGGGTTCGAAACCCCCCAACCACCTTTTACCAAACAAACAGACCGCCCCTCGCCGGAAGAGGAGACAGGGGGCCACGTGGCACATCCTCGCTATGCCACGTGGCAAGATTTGATTCGCTATTACTGTCAATGCAGTTGCCCAGTCACCATGCCACATCATCCACCTGCCACGTGTCAAGAGTGGACTGGTCCGCCGTGCTGACATCATCTACCCAGTCAGCCTTCCACGTCACTTGTACGGCATGTACGGTCTGCCACATGTCAAAACCCCATTGGTCCACATCAGTGTCCGTATGATGACTCGACTGTTGATTCAGTAGGATGACGTCATGCTGACATCAGCAACCGTACCACTTGTACCTCAGTGAACTGGAAACTTTGACTGGTTCTAACTCGCGCACACGACGTTCGATTTGCACAAAACGAACGCCGTTGGAAAGGTCTTGATGAGCTCTTCGTGATGGTACCACTTTTTCCAAATTTTGTGATGATGAATTTTCCACCTTTTTCCTCGTCCCCAATAGTTGAGTTGATCAACCTTTGACCGAGCTTTGACCGGCAATATCTCAGACATATGGACTCAAAATTTGATGAAACAAACTTCATTGTGATCGTGTCGACGAGCCCTTCAAAGTGACATCTCTTTTGACCAATTCTGAGTCCATCAACTTTTCACCTTCTGATGGCCTCCTGGTCCAAGGGTTGACCCAACTTTGACTGCGCGTAACTTGAGCAAACAGACTCCTTTTTTGCCTGTTCAAGTTGCGTCGGATTCAGTATTCTGAGCTCTACACCATGGCATTGCTTCTAAGAGAAATTGGAACACTTCAATTTTAGGTTCTGAAGATCCACTTGGATCACATACTTGAAAAGGAAAAGATGGAAATATTCATTGATAATCTAAATGATGAGATGAGCTATAGACTTGAATTGCAATTTCCACCCACCTTTGAGAAGAGGATTGAAAATTGACTCAAAATTGAAGAAGCCTTGGTTAAGAGAGGAGTCTTGAAAATCTATAATGAAGGAAATAATTCAACAAACTCCTCTAATCATTATAACAACAATGATAAACCAATGTTTTGGCAAAGAAACAAAAATGTTGGTAACAATGATGTTGTAGCTGATACACAAAATGAAAAACTAGTCTTTAACTTATCAAACCATTGCCTCTAAAAACAATCCAAACAATAATCAAAACACCAATCAAAATACCAATCAAAACAACAATCAAAACAGTATTGAATCTAAACCACCACCATATCGAACACCATGAAATCGAAGAAGATTCACACCTTTGGGACAGTCACTTGAATCAACATTGAAAGAGCTTATTGCAACCAAACTTATAACATTACCAAAGGCATGAGATTGGGAACAAAGAGTTAAACCATATTGGTGGAATGACGCATACTATTGTGATTTTAATCGAAACAAAGGACACAAAATAAATGACTAAATGCAACTAAAACATTTGGTACAAGATTTGATTGATAGAAAATAAATATTGGTAGAAGGACCTCAAATGAATAATGATCATGGAGCATTTAAGAACCCTTTACCAAACTATGAAAAAGGAGAATCTTCTTCTACCAACAACAAAGGTAAAAATGTGAACTATGTTTATGAAACCACTATTCTTCATATTTCAGTAGTTGAGGATAAGAACAATGACATTGAAATCAATGACCAACAAGACATGGTTGCAGCTGATAATCAAACTAATGACATTGAAATTTATGACAAACAAGGCATTGTTACAACTAAAAATCAACTCAGTGGCACCCACATCAACACCAAATCAAATCAAATAAATAACATCATACCAATAAATCTATTCACAAATGTTGTTGCCACTAATAATCAGATTAATGTCATTAAAATAAGAGAAAAACAAGATTACCAACCAGTCAATGCAACCATAAGAGGGTAGGCCAAAGTAATATTGAAAGGAGTTTCATCCAAAGCAACTGCTGCCCCTTCAAATCAATACAACATAGTTGATCAATTGCAAAAAATCCCAACTGAGATATCCATATTGGAACTCCTTAAAATTTCACCAGCTCACAAAGAGATTCTGGAACAAGCTCTAGTGGCCACCACAATACCAAATAATTTGGAAGTTTGTCAATTCCAAGCTATGGTGGGACACTTGACCGAACCTCATTGCCTATCCTTTTCTAAAAATGATGATGTATCACTCACCCATCCACACAATGCTACCCTCCACATTGAGGTTTTAATTCACAAACATCGGGTCAAATGTGTTCTAATAGATGGTGAAGCTAGCCTAAATATATACACTTTAAAACTTATCTATACACTAGGATATTTAGAAAATTCAATGGATGCTAGAAGAAAAATCACTATAAAAGCCTATGATGATGAAGAGAGATCCTCCCAAGGATTGATAGTGTTACCAATTCAAGTGGGACCAATTATAAAATATATAATCTGTCAAGTGTTAGACAAGGAGTTGACATACAATATACTCTTGGGATGTCCTTAGATCCACAAAATGCAAGCAGTGCTGTCAACATATCACCAGTGCTTGAAGTTTCCTTATAACGTGCAAGAAATCACCATTTCAGTTGATTCCAACAACCCTCAATATTGCAACACGCTCAAAATAGTCCAAGATACTTTTGTTCCACATAACAGGGAAGCTCACACTCCTAGTTCATCCAACAATGAAAGATAGCTAAATTCCTTGTCAAAATGGGTTGAGAAAAAAGATCAGTCAAAAGATAAGGGTATCAATGATTCTACTCCATCAAGTAACAAAATTCAATTAAATTCCTTGTCAAATCAACTTAAGGAAAAGGTTCAGTCAAAAGAAAAAGGCGTTGGTGATTCTACTCCATCAGATCATGAAAGAAAACTAAATTCCTTATCAAAAAAATTTGAGAAAAATATCCAATTAAAAGACAAAGGCATGTGTGAATATTCAATTGAGTAGTCATTATGTCTTTCACAATTGCTACCTTCTCCTAAGTTATATGGGCAGCCATCAACATCAAGAAAACAATCCTCACAACCAACCATGCTCTTTGAGGTTAAGTTTGTAAAAGCAAGCACTCTAGTGGATGAATCAAAAGACAAGGATGTTTTAAATTGGTTGTACAAAGATGAAGAAGCATCACAAGCATCAACTTCCAATGTTTTAATAGAACCATATGGTAAAGGGATTACAATCCTAGAGAAGATGGGATATGAGGGAAAAGGTCCTATCGGCGAAAGAAAAGAAGGTATCATAGAACCAATATAGCCTATCATAACCAATTCAAAGGAGAAAATAGGGCTAGGATATAGAGAAGAGTCAAAAGAAGAAACCAAGCAGCAAATTTGTGAATGAATCCTCCAATTGCAAGATAGTTCTGAAATAGATTCCAATGAATATTCAAATGGGACTCGCTCTCTAAAGAATCCTGTCAAGAAAATGAAATTGATGTGATAGAAATGTATGCACCATCACATATGGAAGGACAAAGCTCAGGTTCTAGACCTCTTGAATTTGGATCACAACATATCGATGACTCTAGTAAGATGATCAAACTTTGAGCAAGATAGATCCTTTGAAGGAGAGTAACATCATAGACCTTGACATTGCTATCATGACACTCACCCCTTTTGACCTTAACCAATCTGATGATTCTTTACCATTGGTACACCCCAAACTAATTGACTGGGACCAAATTGAGCTACTTGATATCCCCATCTTTCCAAATGATGATGCCATTGTGAAATTCCTTTGTTCTAAAAATCTTGAAACATGTTCCACCAACGAATATCATAACAAAGCTTCAGACAAGAGGAGTTCCAAATCTCTCAGCTGCAAAAATAATGAATATGATAAAAAATTGATCTAATGGTGAAAACCATTTAATGGCAATATTAGATCAAGAAAAAGTAAAAATAAAGAGTGCATCTAATGGTGAAAACCTCTCTAAAGCATCGAAGGATGGGAGATTTGACTCTCTTCTCAAGCACTATCATGAGAGGTATTCAATACTAGTTGAACCTAAAAAATCCATCAACATTGGTATAAGTGAAATAGTTAAGACCCTACATCTAGTGACATCCATGATAGAGGAAGAGAAACCAAGCTTCACCAACTTCTTTGAAGAGAGACAAATCAAATTTTCTTGAAATTCCAAGAATGGATCCACAACTTATAATGCATCACTTATCTCTACCACCTGGAGTGAAGCCAGTAAAGAAAAAATTGAGAAAAATGCATCTGCATATCGCTCTCCTGGTGAAAGCCGAATTGAAGAAACTATTAGATGCAAGATTTATCCAACCTATTGATTATGATGAATGGATCTCAAACATTGTACCTATTTCTAAACTAGACAACAACATCAGGATATGTACATATTTCAAAGATCTTAATAGGGATTGTCTGAAAGATGACTTTCATTTGCCTAACATTGACATCATTGTGGATTTAACAATAGGTCATGCAATGCTATCACTCATGGACATATTTTCAAGCTATAATCAGATAAAATTTGCACCAAAGGACCAAGATAAAATTGCTTTCACATGCCCATGGGGTACTTTCTATTGGAATTCCATGTATTTTGGGTTAAATAATGTTGGGGCTACTTATTAGCATGCAATGACAACCATCTTTCATGATATGATGCATACATTCATGGAGGATTATGTGGATGACCTCTTAGAAAAATATTTCTTTAGGGAGGGACATCTGGAAATCCTGGATACAATCTTCCCTTTGTTGGAAAATTTCAATGTGAGGTTAAACCCAAAGAAGTGTGTGTTTGGCATGACATCAACTAAAATTTTAGGATATATAGTATCAGCTAAAGGATTTGAGGTGGATCTTGTGAAAGTAAAAGCCATAATGGAAATGCCTCCTCCCAAGAATATTAGCCAACTCAGATCTTTACAAGGACGATTCCAATTTATGAAGGGATTTATTGCACAACTGGTAGATAAAACTCCTCCTTTTAATCACTTACTACAAAAGAATGTTCCTTTCAAATGGGATGAAAAATGTGAAGAAACTTTTAATAAAATGAAGCAGTATCTAATGTCCCGACCTATACTGGTTCCACCAATGAAAGGAAAACCACTATTACTCTACATAGCAACAATTGAGGTATCTTTGGACACTCTGTTGGCACATGAAGACTTTGTGGGAAAAGAAAGGGCTATTTATTACATCAATAGAATATTGAATGGCTATGAAATCAACTACACATTCATTGAAAAGGCTTGTTTGGTGGTAGTGCTTACTACTCAATAGTTGCAAAATTACATGTTAACCCATACTATCAAACTCATTGCCAAGTTTGATCCACTAAAATATCTTTTCAACAAAACCAATTTAACTAGAAGACTAGAAAAATGGGTAATGATATTGAGAAAATTTGACATTTAGTATATGGATCGAAAAGCAATCAAGGGCCAAGAAATATTGGATCAACTAGCCAAAGCACCATTACAAGATGATCATCCCATGCACATCGAGTTTCCAGATGCAGATGTTCTCATAGTGTCAACACAATAGTGGATGCTATATTTTGATGGATCTTACATGCAACATGGATCAGGTGCAGGAATCCTATTTGTCACGCCTCAAGGACACACCATTCCAAAATCATACAGGTTGATGTTTCCTTGCACTAACAACATAGTTGAGTATGAAGCATTAATCATTGGAATCAAGGTAGTTGTAGAATGGAAAATCACTGAGTTACAAGTCTATGGAGATTCTCAATTGGTCATAAATTAGATTAATGATATTACGAAACAAAAGATGACAAATTGATGCCATATTAGAGAATGGTGGATGATTTCAAGAAGTACTATGTTGAAATAAAATTTGAACAAATTTCAAGAGGGGATACCAAATCTGCAGATGCCATGGCGACCATTGCCTCTCTTCTATAGATACCAGAGAAACAAGCTCATTATGAATTCATGGTGGAACAAATATTTAATGCCACCTATGATAACACTAAATCCCAAGTCATATACCATTTAGTCAAATCTGACTCTTCTATCTATGGGAAGATCTACACCTATCTAAGAGACAATACCCTACCACCAAACTTATCCTGAAACCAAAAACATAACTTTATTCGATAAGCAGCTCGACACACCTTGATGTACTTTATTGATGAGGTCTTGATGTACTCTCCTTCAGTGTCTTGAATGTAACAAAGCTAAAAAAAATTTAGGTGAGGTTCATGAAGGTATCTGTGGCACTCATTCAAGTGGACTAACTCTAGCTAAAAAACTCCTATGATTGGGGTATTACTAGCCGAACATGGAGAAGGAGTCTTTTCAATTTGTTAAGAAGTGTAAGAAATGCCAAGTCCATGGAAACCTCATTCATGCACCAGCACAAGAACTGCAACCATTCGCATCAACATGGAATTTTTGTCAATGGGGACTTGACCTTGTGGGAAAAATACATCCACCTTCATCCAATGGACACAAATTCATCATTACATCCATGAAGTACTTTACAAAGTGGATTGAAGCTATTCCCCTAACCACAATCACTAGAAAAAAAATTGCATCCTTCATCCTAAATTACATTATCTATCGATATGGTGTTCCTCCTCAGTCCAATGTCACTGACAGGTAGTTCCTTCAAGAATCAAGACATCCAAGAACTTTGTGAGAAGTTTCATATCCAACATTGATTTTCCACACCATACTACCCTCATGGAAATGGCCAAGTAGAGGCCTCAAACAAAACCATTCTAAAAATCCAGAAGAAAATCCTCAATGATGCTGGACATGATTGGCCCGTTCAACTGAACCTTGCTATGTGGGCATACCGTACTAGTATCTGCACCCCAATAGGAGCCACACCATATGCTCTAGTCTATGGATCAGAGGCCATTTTAACTATTGAGGTTGAGCTACCTTCTCTACGGGTGTCCTTGAAGGGAATCATTTCAGAGGAAGATTATCGAGTATCCAGGCTACAAGAGTTGGAACTGTTGGATGAGCGTTTTCAGCATGTAGTTGACCACCTGAAAGCCTATCAAAAGAGGATGTTAAGAAGTTAAAATCATAGAGTAAATCCAAGAACATTTCAAGTTGGTGACTTGGTCTTAAAAGAGAATCCCCACAATCAACAAGATCGAGAAAAGAATGGGAAGTTTGAACCAAACTAGTTAGGTCCTTTTGTAGTCATATCAGTCTATGGATCTAGAGCCTATCAGCTATCTACACCTGAAGGGGAAATATTCAAAGAACCCATCAACAATATTCATCTCAAGAAGTTCTACACCTAACTCATCCAGTGCATGGTCAAAGTCCTAAAAAAAAATATATTTTTTTTTTGAAAAATGTCCTGAAGAAATGGTCACCTTGATGAAAACCTAGCAAATAGGTGTCTTGGTGACAATAAAAGAAGAAGAAGAAGAAAAAATACCAAAAAAAAGTGAAAAATCAAAAAATAAAAAAAATCATAAAATTAGAAAAAGTGCAATAAAAAAAAGTAGTGAAAACCTAGCAACATGCGCTATTTGTGATAGATTAGCTTTTCCATCTATTTGAGCATGTGTTGGTCATTTTCTTTTGCCATCATTATCCCTATAATTGAAAATCCTCATGTACATATCTTGGCATTGCGGTCGTGTCTCACCCTGGATTGGGGGAAAAATCCTAAACTCACTGGGGGCAATAAACTTTGAGCTTAACACAACAGATAAGCAAATAGTCATAAAACATAGAAAACACAACAATCATTATAAAAACTCAATATTGAACATTGATCACAAATTTTTAACATCAACCATCCATATCAAACAGTTAAATCAATTGAATCAAAACAAATTTAAATGGATGACGTTCCTTTTGAATTATGGTTTTATCATGTTAGCATGAGTGTTCAACTATTGTATCTTGATTTTTGTTATCATATCTCCAGAGCACCTCGAGGATGTATTCAATTAGAGGAGCTAGGAAGGAGTATGATTTTTCTTTGTCTGCTATCTGTGAGTTGATCATTATTACTATGTGAATTGTCACGAGATGTGCTCTACAAAGTATCATTGATGACATTCCAAATTTACATAGGAAAATGATTAACTCTTGTATTTTTACACAAGAAATGCTTAGGTCATCTTAGTTTAATTATACCTAGATTCTTGTGTTAACTTGCAATATCAAAAATCATGGAAGTAATACTCAGGTCATCATGGTCTAATTATACCATCGATGTTTGTACTCACTTTCAACAATTCAAAAGGCTCAATGATAATAAAAGCACGCCAAATGGGCTGATACGATGACAACTTTGCATATTTAGTTTTTCATGATTAAAGTAGATTGCATTCATATTAGTTTTGCATCTACATTATAGATTTTCCAAGGCAGACACAATTTTCAAAATGTTGTTATCTCTCTCATTAAAAGATTGAGTACACTTGACATTAACAAAAAAAATCATTAACATATAGTGGCATTATCATAAGCATATCATACATTAGAAAGCATCATCATAAGCATATCATACATACATTAGAATCATCATAAAATTCATCTCGTATAGCAATCAGATCATATATTTGCATTTGAAAAACACAAATATAACTTACATTGCATCTCATCTGCATAATAAAATCCATCTCATATAGTGTAAAAGCATCATTCATAAAAAATATAGAATCATAAATCAAGCATCATCATTTCATCATTTCATAATTATAGGCATCACATAGCATATATAATGGAAATACAAGGAATCCATCATATAGGCATATAGACAACATATAGATCGATAATATCGGCTGCATCTCATATATAATCTCAAAATAATAATGTCAAAGTGTACAATGATATCGTAAAGCATGGAGAGATACATCATAAGAAATGTGGTAGAATAATCATCATGTCTTAGAATCAAAGTATACATCATGTCTCAAATGCAACAAATGTCAACATCAGAGCTATGTGCTACTCCCCCTAGAAAATGCTAGCCCCACTGTGCCACTTGCTCCACCACTCGATGAACTTGCACCTGGATCTCTACGAGGTGGCCCTATCACACCCCTACCAGTAGTCTGAGAGTGGCTCCGACCCTATCTGGCACTAGCTAACTATGCATAACTCACACGCTACTCTATAGGCACTACCTCATGATACCGCAACCTATAATATTTAGCCTCCTTGGTGGAGCATCGTACCTCTCTGAGGTAATCTACTGTCGTGGTACCCTCAAAAACTCTTTGTAATCTCTTTGACAAGGCCTCTACCTACTCACACCTTTTTCTCAAGGTATCTCTCTCTACTGTCAAAGAGGCAATCTATTCTTATGCCTAAGACTGTGTTTGTGCCTATGCCTATATCTATGCCTAGGCCTATGTCAGTTGTGCCTGTAAGGTCTGCACCTACTACTGGTGGGAGGGAAAATGAATGCAAATTTTCTATGGTCTTGTAGATATCATGGATCTCCTCCTCCAAGTCACTCTCGCCTCCAATATTGGCCTTGCACCTCCATCACCTCCACCTACATCCCCATCTCCACCATCATCTCCACCTCCACCATCCCCATCTCCATCATCTCCATCATCACTACTATCACTCTCCTCCTCATCATCACCTCCTCCACCCCTCCTTCATCTCAGTGCCTGATCATCATCTAATGAAGGTACTAGCTCGTCTAGAATAGATATCCTCGGGAAAGGATGTGCAAATAAATAATGTGCATACTCTTGTGATACTACAGCCTCTATGATCTTTGGATGGTACTCCCACATAACTGGTTGTAACCCATGGTACTCTTGACATGTTGCATCATATGATAAAGTAGGCCTCCACTCCAGAATGTCTTATCATCTACGTGCATATAAAGCAACTCCCTGGGGAATACCCTGTACTTGCCCATACTATCGTAACACTCTCCCAAGAAGGAATATCTCAATCACAAACTGCATCCTCCCAATCAAATATCTATCTATGCACACATATGGCATCTTTGTGTCGTCCTCCATCCACTGTTCATAGTCTAGATAAGGCCTCCATGTCACATAATCTAGGTCATCCAATACTCATCTCTAGTACTTTAGTTTTCCCAACTTATGCTGGACAACTGGGCCTTTGTATCCAAAGATGTGAGTCCTCCCAACTAGACAATGTCTATCTGCTATAGGCCGAGTGACAACTATGTGCTACCATGCCCATATCTACAACAGTGTCACCCTGACTGACAAACTAGCCCCTCTGAGATAAACCACCTAGTGAAGATCATTGTACAAGTGAGCTAGCATGCAAGATCCCTAGGAATATTGAGTCCTTTGAGTAATCATTCCTTCTAGAATCTGGCCCCATCCAATTGAGAGTTCCTTCGACCTACGGTCGGGACATAGAAAACCTCCAATAAATCCAACAAGAATGCATGGTAGTGGCACATAAGAATCAACCATCTCCTACCATGGAATCTGATATCCGCAAATCTAGTCATCACCAAAGACTCTCCTCAATGCATCAATACCTCCTTGCTCCATGTGATCGTAAACCACAAGCTCACCAACAACAAGAATCCATAGTATCTGATATACATCCTCTGGAGTGACTGTCATCTCACCAGTGGATAAATCAAATGTGTTGTGGTCATTTTACCACCTCTCAGCCAAAGTAGTCAATAGTCCCTTGTTGATCCTATACTGGGGCATGTCTATCAAAGAAGTCAAACCGCATCATATAATCACATCTAGATTATCCTACACCAGCTGTGGAATCAGGTCCCAGGTCTTCGGGAATCACTCCTGAGATTGGAGAATCCTTGAAGCCTCCTATCATCATAACATATCGCAAATCAACAATCTTATCAATCAACATCAATCAACCTATCAATCTAATCAACTCTAGTGAGATTTTGATCAAATCTCATGAGTGTCTATCATTGATCCTCACTTATGATGAGGTCAATCATCATTATATATCCTATCATTGATCCTCACCTATCATGAGGTCAATCATCATCATCCTATCATTGATTCTCACCTATTATGAGATCAATCATCATCTAATCTATCAACATGATCAAACAACATCAAAACATTGGATTATGTGATCAACAATCATTAACATCAAGGGGTTTAATCAACGTTTCATCAATCTGGTGTAGATGTGCTAAAATAGTCTATCTATGTGCTCAAAACATGTATGCACTAGAAAATTTCATAGATGCACCAAAACAATGCCTCAATGCGCTAAATCTATGGATGCGCCATCAAATTCCATTAATGAGCCATTTTACTATATCAATGTGCAAAATCTCTCAATGCACTAAAATGATCACCAAATGTGCTAATCTATGACTTCTATGTGCTAAGTTACCTGATGCATTAAAATCTTGATTCAATGCGCTAAAATATTTCATCTATGTGCTACAAAATTCTATGTGCTATATTATTCAACCTATGCACTAGAAAACAAACCCTACGTGCTAAAAATTCCTATGCACTAAAATAGTCTACCAATACGCTAAAGCAGGCGTTGGATGTGCTAAAATGCTAAAAATTGAATTTTAAACTTGAAAAACATACCAAAAACATCATTTAAAATTCACAAGGTTTTTCGTGGTACGTACTGAAGGTCCATATGCAGCCAGGCGGTTGTGATGTTGAACACGCTCAAATCGATAGGTTAGGATTGGGATCACCATCTTACTCAATTCGCTCAACTCACTCAATCACTCAAATTTTCAAAATGCAAATGACTCAAATGAGGCTCTTTTTGATCCTTTTACCTTTTTAAGGGGTGATTAAGTGGTAATTAAGTGGAAATTTAGTGGGACTTATTTTACTTTTCAAAGGGGCATCAATTAATCAACTAATCAAAGTGGCAGGTTTAATACTATTATTCGGGAGATAAATTGTCTCAGCATCATAAAATTTGAAAATCATCAAAAAAAATAAATAAATAAAAAATTCCTTGATTTATCTCTCGAGGGGGCATATATCCATCATCACTCCAAAAATCAGCATCTGGGGCATATCGATTTCTTTTTGTTATCATCATCAGCAAATTTTTCTTTGAAGCAATGTGTAAACACATCACTTCAAAGAGAGGAAAAATGTATAAACCTAAAATCGGTCTGGATAATTAATTAATTAAATACAAGTTATTTAATTAATAAACCTTTTAATTCATCTACTTAAAAATAAATTCTAAATTTATTTATATAGTTCATTTTCTAATTCTTCTATCTTAAATCATATTCTTTTAATCTTAATTAAATAAACAAATTTAAATAGTTTTCCCTTATTTAATTATCTTTCCTCTTACTAAATTTGAATAATTCTAAAATTTTCAAATTTAGTCACATGTCTACAACTTTTTCCTCCTTCCACCTCATCATGTGTCTCAACAAATTGAATATGTCAAATATTTAATTTAGCATTATCTTCAACAAATTTTGAAACAACTTTGGGACACTTGGATATCTTCTTCCATTTATTCTTCTAAACACTCAACAAATTGTTTTATTAAAGGGAACACTCTCCTTGATTCTCTCCAACTTCTTCATCCTCCACCCTTGATCTATCTAGCTAAAATGCTGACTGTTGGTTGCTGCCACATCAAAATATGCCTTGGAAAATCTATAAATACAACCTCATTCTACAACAAAAGGATCTCACTTTTGAGCAATCTTAATCTATAGAAATTTTCATTAGAGCATTTGTGAGCATTTAGCATTTGAGCACTTAGAATCATTTAGCATAATCATGGCTTGGTTGTTAGTTGCATCTTAGTTTTTGTCATTTCATCACATCATTATCATAGCATAACCTTCATTTTCATACAGTAGCATTAGCATTAGCATCATTATCATATCACTCATCAATCATATAGTTTATCAATCATGTAGGAATAGATTTCTTGAATTTTCCAGCATTGAATTCTTCAAGTTGTCATTCTAAATGTCATAGCGCATACACAATATGAGAGCCACAATGATTTAACGAATCCTTGGAGATAGGAAACAATGGGACAAATTTAGAGAATTTATTTGTTTTAATTCAATTAGATTTGTTATTTGAATTCTCTAATATAATGTTTCATTGATTGTGTGGGTTTATTACTCACTCACACATTTTACTCACACAAAATCAATGTTACAACTCACCAAACCCTTCAAGTAGAATTTTGAAGACATGCAAGTAAATGCTCCAATGGATGTAGACTTGAGGATGCTTGAAATGCTTAGAATGCTTAAGTGATGGATTGATGATTGATGGAATGATTGGGTGAATGAATGGGGGTGAAATGAGAGGGAAAAAGCTATATTTATACACAATTATGTAATAATTCCCAAAAATACCACATCACAGGCCGACCTTAAAGCTTAGAAAATAATAACCTACTAGAAATTTGAAATTATTTTGATTTTTGTGCCAAAGGGGACTCATTCGCCCCTAGTGGCGAATGGGTCCCACTTAGGCATTTTAAGTGGGTTTTGAAAAATTAGATGTTTTAAATGATGTTTATCAGGATTATTTTCAAAAATACACTTAAGGAAGGCCTGTAAGTGTAAAATGGGGCCAATGAAAGCATAAGAATTTAGGTCAAATTATTGATGAAAATCCTATAAAATCATGAAAGTTTGTTACAACACTTTGAAATAAGGTTTGGTAAATGATAAAAAAGGGTTATTTAGATGAATTACATTAGCAAGGCCCTAGAAAAGTGTGAAAGTTTGTTACAACACTTTACAACACTTTTGCAAGCATCATAAAATTCTTATTAATTCACAAGTGTCCAAGACCTAATGTGAATGTTGGGTCCACATTACAACACTAAATCAAGGAAAAACTAAGCCAACTTCCAAAAGAAAGACCCAAATGAGCATGAAAATGTCCAAAGATCCATTTTTCTATGGTACAAGATGTTATTTTTTATTTCCTTCTTTTTGGTTAAAAGCATACCTTCACTTTAATTAAATTCAAAAAATCCAAAATTTGCATCAGAAGAGGGAGTTGTACCTCAATTAAAATTCAAAGGAATATTACCAATGCAATGGTGATCTCTCCAACTATTGTTGATTGATTAGTCCTTCTTTAGGCAATAGAGAGTCATTTTGAATTAATTATTTTAAGGAAAAATCTGTCAACCAATAGCATACAATTTCTCAAAAGTCTTCCAAGCCTCTTTAGGTAATTTACATGATTCAACATGAAATTATAAATCAAATGAGACTAATGGACATATGCATCCAAGTGTTTTATCACACTCAATCTCCCATTTTTCCAATTCATTAGCATCAGTAGGTTGAGAAATAGTCTCCTTTAGAAATCCTATAAGACCCTCCCCGATGAGATAATTCCATACTAATTTTCTTCATGTAGCATAATTATATGAAGTTAGGAGTTCAATTTGAGATTTCTCCATTGCAAGAACACAAACCAAGCAAAATAAAGAAAAAAATCATTGCAAGATTACCCCCCAAATTACTCAATCAAGAAACCCCCCAACAATATATGATTTTTGACACTTTATACTTAGTGTGATTACAAGTGTCACTTGCAAAAAATAGAGAAGTGGACTTGATCTTAGTGCATACAGATTGCCAAATTTGGCACAAGATCAAAGTAATTTTTTTACATAGAATGTGATCAATTTGATCACACCAATGAAAAGTACACAAAAAATTATGCATTTTAAAAAAATTCACCCAAAAATGTCAACGCAGGAGTAAGAACATAGCCCAATTTTTTTTGAAAATGGAATGGCTTAGCAACACCTATGAGAATATAAAATTTATGGAAACAAAGCACCAAAATCAAAATCTGATTGCACCACTATGTAGAGCACAAAATTCTACCCTAAATAAAAAAAATTGCTCAAAAAAGGAGTCAGGATGACCAAGTTATGGTAATTTGAAATTTCCCTTCAAAACCAAAACCTGCAACGGAGAGGGGGATAAAATTCTCAAAAGGTGCTAACATCATCATTATACAGAATTAAATTTAATGTTCACGTGGCCATAAAAAGGAATATTCTCCCCTGCAGGAATATTGGCTTGGATTGGAATATGCTTAGAATATTTTGAGCTCCATCACTAACAAAATCTTCTTTATTTGGGGTGGGTGCATGGAGATGGGTAGCCAATTTGTGGCCACTTTCATTTTTTTTTTTGAAAATTCATAACATGAGCGCATTATAACGTGCTCGCGTTATGACATGTTAAAAGAAAAAAAAAGTGAAAGTCATTCATTCTTCATTTTGACTATTTTTTTGTTGTGCCCATGACCAAAACCCCCATTTTTTGCGCTCACGTTCTAGGAGGAGGCATTGTGCAAACATCTTCACCAAGGGTTGCTATTTCTTTGCAAGGATGACACCATGATGACTAGGAGGTGTGAGAGGTAAGGATTGTATGCTTTTTGTTTTTAATTTGTTAGTTTTAGGTGGAATTTGTTAGTTTTAGGTTATATTGATATTTTTTTTTTTGAATTTGTAGGAGATGTAAATCAACCTGCAAACCCTCAAAATCCTCAACAAGAAGAGCAACCAAATCCTATAGAACAAAATCAACCACAACAACAACCTCCTCCACCAATCACTCAACACCCTCTTGGCACTCAACAAAATTTGATGAGTGAAATTGAGAACAACAAAAAGAAAATACAGGATTTAATTAGTAGGTTGAGTGATCCAAATGGTTCAACTACAGAAAGAATGACCCTAGCAAGTTCATTGAAAGATATGTTAAAAAATTTAGATTCAATTAGAAAACAAATAACTGGATGACAAGATAGGAGGCAGGCGGCTAGGGCTTATTATGCGGATAAACTATCATATAAAGATGTGAAGGATTTATAAATTACAAAAGGTGATTTGTGCTCATTATTCACTGACCCACACACAAATCAAAATCTTACCCTCAATGCGAAGATGTTTCCTATTCATTGATGCCACCACCAACAGATTAGGAACTATTTTTATGATAGGTGGTACATGGTCTTTGATTACCCACCGTGCAACAATTATTAAGTCTCGTAGTATTTCCTCAGGAAACTATACATTGAGTTCATATTGAACAAAATCCCAAATTATGTTGATATGAGGGACTTCTAGGGGAGAGGTGGGGGGTCGGCTCAGGATAGACCCAGTACACAACCGGATCCTATGTTGCAAGGGAGATGAGCTCTCACTAGGCCGCCTTATGAGCACATTGTTATGCCTTCCATCGTGAAGGAGAGTGCCAACATAGAGACATTGTAGGCGATCAACACATTGACATAGAGTGTCATCCATCATACTAGCCCTATTCTACAGTGCCATCCAGGGGAATCTTTGAGTGGTGGCCTTCGAACCCATGTGTGTCAATCTTGCAGGGTGACTTGTTCATATGACCCCACTGACACTCAGGAGGCTGCTACATAGGATCCATCTGCAACTATGGAGATGGAGAGGGCAACTGACATTTTGCATGAGGTGTATGGCATTGATAGTCAGGTAAAAGTTAGCATGCTCATTGAATTTAATTTATTAAATTTTGATTTTGAAATGCAAGATTAACTAATTTAGTTTTATGATTTTAATAAAATTATAGGGTCACAGTGTTGAGAATGGATACACCGGCCCTCCACCTACTTATTTTTATAGTACACCTATTGGTGGGGTATGTAACTAGTAAACAATTATAAATTTATTACATGTTAATAGCATTGTTTAATGAATGGTATTTTAGTATGTGATTTTGGATGTTGAACATGCAAATATTGGAGGTTTCTAGGGAGCACCTCCTAGTGCCAGTGGATTTACTCAAACCTACACGCAAGTAATAGAATAAAGAGTTTAACTAATGAATTGTACTTAATAGATTGGTATAGTTTATATTCATATTGTTGATTACGTTGCATTGCATGTCATTCAAACTCAAAGCATTAATTCACATTCCATAACGAATAACTAGATGTTGATAGATGACAAAATTTCAACTACAATATAGTTGTTTAGAAAGTCAACATAAGTAGTGATGCAATTACTTCACCATGAGACCGCATTTCTTTGAGGCATTTCTTCAAACATCTCACCACCTTTTCTATGATACCACATTTTCCATACATGTGTACCAAAGCATTTTATCAAACTACTCACTTCCTTGCAGCTATGGCTAAAATCCTAAAATAGGTGCTTTCCAACAAACTATGGATGCTTGGAAAAATATCTATCAAATCATAATAGTAAGCAATAATACCATAGAGAAGGAAATGAACTTTTTGAAAAAATGCCTAAAAGAAATGCGGTCTTATGGTGATGGAATGCCATGATGTGCATTTGTTTGTAATGGCATTCCATCACCACGAGACCCCATTTCTTTGAGGCATTTTTTCAAACAGTTCACTGCCTTATCTATGCCACCACAATTATCGTACATGTCTACGAAAGCATTTGATCAAATGGTTCACTTGCTTGTTGCTATGGGTAAAATCCTAAAAACACATCCTTTCGAACAAGATATGGATAGGGAAAATAGTAAGCATGAGAATTGGAAATATATAGTTTAATAAGTACTCCAAATTTTGTTCATTATCTCATACATTATAAGTCATGACATGGATCGGTATTGTAGTTTTTGTGATTGAATAAATTGTTGTTTTATTTTTAGTTGTTGCAAGCCAAAACACCTCCGAATGTGACAAGGGAAATGGAGATCGGTGTTTCATTTCCTATACAATCCTCAATGGCTCTGACAGGGGAGGTATGATTCAAATTAGTAAATTTCAATTTACATTCATTGTTATAGATGTTAGTTAGTGAAAAATCAAACCATTATTGATTCATAGTTTAATTTCTATTTGGATGGTTTATATAGGGCTTGAGCACACCTGAGTTGTTAGTGTAATTAAATTAATTATTACACTAGCATAAGTTAACTTAGGTATTGCATCATTTAGTCCTAGGTTGATTTTTAATAAATCATTTAATAATGGGGTAATGTCCCCTTTCATGTTTGTAGGGATAATATTCCTTCTAGAAGATGAGTCATCCTTCTAGAACTTATCTCAACATTTAATAATTTCCTAGATAGGGTTCACATGTTGTCACATGTTGTTAGATCATGGCACATGGCAACATCTCATGCATCTTAGGTTTTCTCTTTTGCCTATATAATCAGGCATTTTGTTCATTTGTAACATATCAATCAATTAATCAATCTATGATCTAATGTTGTAGATCAATAGTAATCTCTCTTTGTAGCCCTTAGTTGCAACACTTTATGTGGTGTAATTTCTCTTGGCAAGATCCTTTGAAGTGTGCGTAGCTTCATTGGATGATTCAACATCCATTATTTCAACATGATATCAGAGCATGCTGAATTCTAACATGGTATCAAAGCCATTCCATTGATATTTCATCACAGGATCAAGAAAGTTGGGCTGGAGAGATTCTTGTAGGTTGAAGGTTTCCATTGTAGGCTACTTGACTCCACTCGGGGACCAAGTTAATTTCTGAAGTAGATAGAGTCAGATCCGACCTCACCATCATCTTTAGAAGGCCTTGAAACCCTAGGATCCCCTATTCAATCATCAAAATCAGATACATCAACCCAAGAGCCATCAGAGGTATTTGGGTTTGCAAAATCAACTGGTACGATCCGTACAAATTTGCAGTAAAAAAATCCTCCCTGTCAGTTGTCCTCTGAGGCAAAAATTTTTTTAGTTGTAGGAACTTTTTTTTCAGAAAAAAATCATGGCTATGTCTATTATTTTTTGGCAAAAATATATATATTGTGGGCTATATTTTTTCTATAGTTTTCCGAAAAAATATTGGAGTGACAACATTTTTAATCAATAGTTGGCATTATAAAATTTTCTCCAGTCGACATGTATAGGGTTTGATTTTTTTTTGTAAAATCATCAACTTTAATTTTATTCCCGTCAACATCTGACATATATCCTGCAATTATTAAATCAACATTTAAAATTTTGAATTGCTTAGCAATATGCAAAATTTTTGGTCGCTTTATTTTTCAAAGTCTGTAGAATATATTTAGAGGTTGGCTGCATTTAAATTCTGGCAGGGGGAGTATTGTTTCTGTAGGGGTCTTATCATCTTGATTTGTTGACCCATACTCCTGTGGTCCCGTCACATCTTTGTGGGACCCTCCATCAACCGCCGGTTCGTTGTATCTCCACCCACCATCGGTCGTGTGTTTCTCTTGCCGACCCGTGCTCATCCTCCCACCAGTCTGAGTTATTTACCATTGCCAACTGTGTTCTCCTCTTCGCCGACCATCAAAGTTCATTCTTGCCAATGTCTCCTGCCGATAGCTAGTGCTACTCACTCACCAAGCCCCTATTCTATCGGGCCAGGTACTTTTGGAGACCGTGGGCTCTGTGCAATCCATGTAGTGCCTCTTATGCTTCCCGCTCAGCCAAGTTTCTCAGCCCCGCCACCACCATTAGGGTAGCAATGATTTTTTTTTCCTTACCTACAACCGCGGTCACATCAAGGACCAGGTGTCAGCCCAAAGAGCCTTAATTTTTGCACCCTGTTAGCTTGCAGAGTGCCTATTTTAGGCCTTTTTTTCATTTTATCATAACTTTCACCAACGGTATCAAAAATTGACAAACAAGATAGCGTTGGAAAGGGAATTGCAAGCACTTTCCAATGGTGACATTAGTTATACAAAATTTTGCTTGCAAAAAATTATACAGCCAACTGAAGACAAAACCCTAATTTAGACTCAAAGGCTCATATCTTCACAACCGTTCATCATATTTCGGTGATTCTAGTCGCATCAGGAAGTATTTTCAAAGCTTTTTTCATCAGTCTAGACCCCTTGACCAGTTTCAGCTCTAGGTACTCTTGCATTGATTTTTTCAGTTTGGTGCATTTGTTCAATAACTTGGACATCCTGAAGCTTGGGAAAATATATTTTGATCCAGGTAGCATCACTTCAGTTGCACATCATCCTTGGAAGCCTTTATTTTTTGTTGAAGGTCAGTGTCTTTTTTTTTTTTGTGGAGAAATTTCATTATGGGGCTTTCATATACTCCTTCTCTGACTATGTTGCATAAGGGTAACTATAAGAAATGGCAGGATGGGATCACACACCATCTCTAATCACTTGATTTATTGCCACATCTGTATGGTATATTCCATCATCTGAGTGAAGGTATTCATGAATTTTCTTGGAGTTGTAGCAGATACACTATCTTGGAGATCATTTCTATGCAAGTTGATTGTGATGTTTTGAGATCTATTGATCATTGTGATTATCCTCACATCCTTTGGACTAAGTTTTGGGAGATCTATGGAGATTCAGACACTCCACCATTCCTTGATGATCATGATTCAGAATGTCATTCTTCAGATTAGGTACCCCATGATGATTGCCTTGAATCTTCCAAAGAGGTTGACAAGGTTCCTTCAGGTGCTTTTTCTCCATCAGAGACTATTGGTATCCCTTCACATTACGTGATTCCTTGTCTAGAGTCATTGATTGAGGCTTCCACCATCATCATTCATCAGGACACATTCAATTTTCCAGACTTGACATCACAGGATGGCTTCATTTTAGGTATCATTGACTTGGATACTTCTACAGGTTTGGAGGACATTCTTGACGAGATATCACTCCTCTATTCAAATTCCACTTTAGAGAGTTTTCTTGAGTCTCCTCATCCCTTTGTCTCAAGCTTGATTGGGGATCTAGAGACTATCTTAGAGGCACTTGGTTTCTCTTCAAAGATTTCATGTATGAGAATTCTTCCCTGTCATTCCATTTAGGATTTGAGGTTTCTTTAGCATCTACCATTGGATTGGCTTCAAACTTCTTTTAGTGGTTTTGAGGACACTTCATTGAGGGGGGGCTATCAAGTCTCTATAATATTCATTGCATTGTCATCTTTGGATATTGTTCAACATCAGTTTCCACATCATCTTGGTTTGTCACCCTCTTCATTGATTGTGGCATTTTCATCTTCAGGAAAGGAGAGATTCGAGTAGATTTTAGAGACATCATCATCATCCACATTCATCCTTCCTTCCTTCAATTCCTATCTAGAATGGGAAGTATCTCTGCACTTGCACATGGTTTTGTTTCTTCTGAAAGGGAGACAAGTTGTTTGTCGACATTGGATCCTGTTCTATCTTTAGAAACTTACCATTTTTGCAGGTGATCACATATTCTGGGGGGGCTATATAGTCTCTCTCTTTCCCTCCTATGGGGGGGATATCTTTTGTATTGTATCCATGTGAAAGATTGTGTACTTGGGGGATATTTGGGAGTCCTCCATCCTTCCCATCCTATCTCACATTTTTTCTTTTTCATCTCCTTTTTGGAGAGGGGTTTTGTTCCCACTGGGTTTTCCCCTTTTCTCTAGTTGTGGGAGATTTTCTGCATCTTCATGTACATGGGTATCTAACATGGCCTCGTAGCCGAGACCCATCATCTCTACATAATCATTGCATTTCCTCCCTAGGTTGAACTTATGGGGGGGTGTTAGTGTAATTAAATTAATTATTACACTAGCATAAGTTAACTTAGGTCTTGCATCATTTAGTCCTAGGTTTCCTTTTAATAAATAATTTAATAATGGGGTAATGTCCCCTTCCATGTTTGTAGGGATAAGATTCCTTCTAGAAGATGAGTTTTCCTTCTAGAACTTATCTCAACATTTAATAATTTCCTAGATAGGGTTCACATGTTGTCACATGTTGTTAGATCATGACACATGTCAACATCTCATGCATCTTAGGTTTTCTCTTTTACCTATATAATTAAGCATTTTGTTTATTTGTAACATATCAATCAATTAATCAATCTATGATCTAATGTTGTAGATCAATAGTAATCTCTCTTTGCAACCCTTAGTTGCAACACTTTCTGTGTGGTGTAATTTCTCTTGGCAAGATCCTTTGAAGTGTGCACAACTTCATTGGATGATTCAGCATCCATTATTTCAACATGATATTAGAGCACAAGCATGTGAATATTTTCCTCATGGAGAGAGATCATGAGATGGCGGTAATTGATTATTTTGTTAAATATATCATTTTTTATAATGTAATTTCTATATATTAATGTATTTACTTCTTATTGTAATAGTTAAAACTTCACCATGAACTAAACACTTGGAGGAGTAGCAAGAGCACTCCTTAAGTGTAACACAAACGAGTGACAGACCTATCGCTATCTGATCGACAAGAAAAGGGAAAGAATTTATTTCTAGAGCATAGAGAGCAATGACTTTTGATTCTAGATCCCTTTGTTGTATGCCTACATGGAAGTTTTGTACATATTTTGTATTGGATATATTTGGCATTGTATGCCTATATGGCTATTTTGTACCTATATTTCATACTTATATCGACATATATTGATGTATGCCTACATGGCTATTTGGTTAATACAAATATTTTTTTGGAGGTAAGAAACTTCGTTGGACCTTTTCTGTGATTCGTTAGTGTCCTTCATTAAAATTGTGACGAAAGTGGCAAGGTGTTACGATGAAGCCTTCTTCGGACCTTTTTTGTGATTCATTGGTGGACTTCTTCAAAATTGCAACGAATCAAGAAAGGAGTTATGATGAAGCCTTTTTCGCAGCTATAGCAACTTCATCCGACCTTTTCAGTGATTCGTCAGTGGGTTTCGTTGAAATTGCGATGAAACAATGCAATTTTTTTTTTAAAAATATTCGTTGAAATGTACCATCGTAGAGACTCTTGGTGATGACCATCGAAGCCACATATTGGTGAGAGATCAATCATCGGCACAGGATAGAAAACTCACTCTGATAGTCCATGTCTTGCCGATGACTTCCATCAGCAAGACAAATCCAATGTCACACCGATCTGACCTCTTCAGGAGTTTTGAACACTGTTAGTTATCAGTAAGACATTCTGAGGGTTTCACCGATTAAACAAATGTCTAAGAGCAAGTAAACAAATGGAACCTATTAATTTTCTTATTTTGGGGTTCTTTAAATCATAGAATAGATACCAAGTCAAATAATATGAAAAAGACTTACTTCCATACAAATTAAATGATTATTCTCACAATGGCAATTGTCTAATTACAACAACAATTCCATGAAAGGTTATCCATGCTTCATAAGAGATGACTAATCATACATTCAGACTACAAGATGCATAGAAAAATAAATACACTTGAGAACAACCAAGGGCTAACAAGGGAAGGAGTTAAGAAACAACTCTACCTATCATCACAGTTCTGTTGTTCCCCCTAAGAGAATCCTGCAAAGACAAGTTTACAATATCAAGTCAAATAATATGAAAAAGACTTACTTCCATAAAAATTAAATGATTATTCTCACAATGGAAATTATCTAATTACAACAAAAATTCTATGAAAGGTTATCCATGCTTCATAAGAGATGATTGTTCATACATACAGACTACAAGATGCATAGAAAAATCATTACACTTGAGAACAACCAAGGGCTAACAAGGGAAGGAGTTAAGAAATGTCTCAATTGAAGAGAAAATGTGTAGGGAAAATGTTGAGCAGTGTCAAGAGAACAGAGCTTGTAGAACATATTCTTGACCTAATCAAGCTCTTGAACAACTTAAACAAAATTAAAATACTAACACATACATGAGACATGTAATGAACTTCCAATGTTTGCTATCTTTTTTTTTGTATTGAAAATAGTTTAAGGTCCATTACATATCATGAAAATGCCTATCCGGCATTAGGATCAGTACAACATCAAAGCATTTCCATAACAGGAAATATACTGTATCAGTACTTTACACATCAAGAAAGAAACCAAAAAGCACTAGTTGTTTTCAAAACCATCATAGACAATACAAATTGTTGTTAACAGCACCATAGGTTGCTGCTATTCAAATCAGCGTAAACAATACATAGTGTTGATTACATTCTCATCATTATTGACTTCTTCAATATCAAGGTTCACCATTGTTTCTCCTTGGGGGTCCAACTGCTGGGGGCCACGTTGTCTTTCTGGGCTTGCAGCTTCATCAATTGCTCTCTGGAACTCATCAAATGTCTGCTGGAACAACACGGTCTCTTCCAAGCTCAACCTACATGCGGGTCCACTTCTCAGATCTTCTCTGGTATTGTTAACAACACCTTCAGTTATTGACTTCAAGAAATTCTCCATTGAGATCTCCATAAGAGTTGAAACCTGCAGAGCAACAGAGTAGAAAGTGAGTCTCTTGCAAGACTTAGTAAGTACCCTCTTGATACCCTTAAATTTATCATCATTTCTCTCCTTCCACAAATGACACATGATCTCATTGGATAAGAAATACCAAAATATCTTACAATCAAACTTGAGCTTGAAATTACAAAATAGAATATCATGCCAATTAATTTTACCATTGCTATTCTAGACCTTCAGCTTATGGCAGAATAAGTACCAAATTTTCTGAGCATAAAAACATTCAAAAAGAATATGTTTGATAGTTTCTGAAGTTTTGCAGATACTACAGATTTCAACACTTTCATGGTTAGATTTATAGGGATCTATCTTTTTCATTAATGCAGAGGTAGGTAAAGGAGAAATAATTATAATTGTAACACTATTCATAGTCCAGTAAATTATGTTTGTAATTTGTGTTCAATGGACCTCAGTTTTATCATTATATTGCCCATCTAATACCATATTTTAATCTAGGGTTCAACTATCTCAGATCTAAAGAAGCACCTTCAATTAGCCATTTAAAGTACTATAAAATAAAGTAATACTTTTACTTGAGAAAGATTGGGTACACTTGTAGGATTAAATTTCTCGCAATCATCAGGATTTGGCCAATGTGTACACAACCTGCAAATATATGAAGCAATGGGATGACTGCTAGGTGAAATGGTTCCATTATGTGAGTGGTTTGCAAAATTGATTGGTAGAAAATAAGGTTACAAAACAAATCTACATGAAAAAATTATGAGGACACTCCATCGTGGATCATCAAAATAGATGAAAAGTGCAAAGGAAAGAGCCAAATTCCCTCTAGAGAGCCTAAAAACATATGCAAGAAACATAAAAAAGAACAACCAATTTTGATGAATACAAAATGGTGCCTTCAGCTAGCATTCATATGATTTCACACCGACACTGTGATTACTAAGAAGATTTAGTCTCCTCAGAAATTAACTACTACGTAATAAACCCAAAACCAATAATATTATATACCTCCATGTTCAGAGCCGAGGGTAGGTATAAGAGAAAAAAATTTCTTCAATGCAATGCTGCAAAATATCAATGTGTGTGTAGGTTTGTATTACTCAAAATATCATATGACTGCCTAAGGAAAAATACCAAAGTGATGTTTTAAATTTCAATATTCACATAGGCTCCCTTATTGCTACACATGCATATACAAGCATTATTCAAGCTCTAAACTATTCAAATATTAAGGATTTAATTAGCTGAAAGTTGTTTAGACATAATCCATCATCTTTTACATATCTTTATTCACTCTTAGTGCTTCAGATAAATTTGTGTAAATGAGACAGAAATGCGAATCTTTTATGACAAAGAAAATTCTTAAAAGGAGGGGGGAGAGAGAAAAGAGTAGGGGGCAAGAGAATGCTTGAATGTATAGCAAAGTATAACATTTTGATCATTATAACAATGAAATGAATCTTAAGTTTGAAGCATTAACATCATTTACAACATTTATGATCAAAAAATGAATGTAAGTAGAGAAACTTTTGCATACCTGCAAATGGCACCAAATTTCATGGTTAAGTCGAAGCCTCTCATCAACAACAAGATCCAAATATCTATGTATCTATCTCAATCAAGCCTCTAAACCCTTCAGAGTTGTAAATTTTTCCACTAACCTGTTATGCACAAAAGTCAAATTTTAGAGTTATGTCACCACTAAAAATAGAAGAAACAAAGCTTTGAAACCAAATCCACACACAACACAATGTGGTATTCA